>CATIWR010080569.1:0-31241 GCA_949677035.1 Omphalea diandra
TAATTTTTAGAATATTAGATATATTAGTTAAAATTAATATATATTGATTACCCTATAAAAGCTATCAAGTAAGACAACTTATTTGAGGTTATAATTAAAAATAGTAAATGACTTTATTTGGATCTTAAATTTTATATGAAGTATTTGAGATATATTTAGAATGATATATAATTTTTATGAAATTTTTAGAATACTTAAAATATTTATCTTAACAGAGTGTTATATGATATCTAGTATAGATTAATAATTAGGACAACTAATAGTATTAAATATATAAGAGATAAATGTTATAGAATTATTAGACGTTTATTGAAATTATTTTTTATTATTTTTAATTTTATATAAAATTATTTTAAATTGAGGTTTAAGCTATTTTGAAAGTGTTTTAATGAGATATATATTTTTTGTTAATAATTTAAAGAATAAAACTATGACTTAAAGTACTAGGTTATGAATTATAAATAAAAATATGTTATTTAGTTGAAAATTATTAATGTATTTATATTTACACAGTTTAGATTATAAGTTTAGTTGGAATTTATATTTTAGTTTAAATGGCGTTATCAGTGGTCAAATGACTTATGCGAGTTTCACATTAGTGTTTATAATCAAGTAAGAGATTATATGAATACACTTGAATTTAAAATAAATAATTGATTGTATAATTAAATTTATATGCATGTTTGCTTATATGTCTAACCTTTAAGGAACATATGTTATATGTGTGTATTTATACTTACTATTTTGTTGAAAATTATTTGTTATCTATAATACGATAGTCATTATGTGGTGTACTGGGGCAAGACAAAGACTTGAACTCCATAGTGCACATGAGTTATATGTTCATGTGTGTATGAATTTAGACCTGTGAGACATGATCTGGTGTATACTCCACAATGTCACCAAATATATATATACCAGACCCAAACGTTTGTAAGCTTTCCATAAATGACTTGGCACCATGAATGACCAGTTGAGCATTAGCCTCCACTTCCACATGAGAAAAACAACAATGCCAAGCGACCTCTAAACCATATATAATAGCATAAGCTTTCCCAACCTCATGATCTCTCCCATATTCCATTATCTTGGCAACAAAACACATAACATTCCTAACATTGTCTTAAAAGACAACTCGAAGCCCTACAATCCCGGTAGACTAATGAAAGGTAGTATTATTACTGATTTTCAAAATTCTAACCTTTGAAGGGCGCCATTTACATACAGGATGGCAAGCAATAGGTCCTCGACCAAACTTTACAGATTTGGTTGACACTTCACCCGACCCGCACTAAGTAACAACATATTATTGGGCCCTTAGTAACACCTCTTTAACATTTCCACCACAAGTAGATTTTTATCATGCCAGATCATCCATAATATAATAACCAAAAGCATAAAATCCTCACCTTATAAAACTATTTGAACTGTTACAATCCACACTCCCAAATTATAGTTAGGAAACTAATAAACTCTTAGACCCAAAGATGAAGTCAACCATAACCCTTTCACCTATAGACACTCAACCAATGCATGCTTAGTGGTTTTGGGCTATAATGAACAAGTAGGACATACCATCTGCATTTGTAGCCATTTTCTCTCTAAGTTGGCAAAGTGAGGAAGAATATGCATAGGGGCCCTCCATAAAAAGTGTCAAATCTTAGGTGGAACATTAAGCTTCCATATCAATGGCCATATCTCATCCTGAAAGCTCATTGAAGTAGGTGATACAGAAGATCAGGGAATGTGTTGAGCAACCAAATACCCAGTTTTAACCATGTATGCCTCATCTTTAGTATGATATCAGAATATAGTATCAAGAGGAAGATGAAAGCTTAAAGGTAGTGAGAGAATGGTATCACATTCAAAAGAGAGGAACGTGTTCCTGATCAATGCCAATTTCCAACATTTATTCTCATAGTTAATCAACTCACTCAATGTGGCCTCCAAAGGGAGATTTTTAAGTACAAGCAGTTTAAACACTTATACTCCAAACAACTAGTTATCTTGCCAAATTCTAACTGAGGTCCTATTCCTAATTTTCTAGTACAATCCATATTACAAAATATTGTTTGCACTTATTAAACTCCTCCAAACATAACTTGAATGACACTTCATATTTGCAAAAAGGATCCTACATTTTTATAATATTTTACCTTAAAAATCTTTGAGATGAGAGAATCTTCGATCACCAGTAGCCACCAAACTTGTTTTGCTAAAAAGGCATGATTAAAATCAAAGAAATGCCTAAAACCCAAACCACCAAACTTATTTAGTTTATAGAGTCAATCCCATCCTAGCCAATGGATCTTTAAATCATCATTCATCCCACCCCATTAGAATTTGCTTATCATCATCTGTAAGTCATCACAAAAAGTAGTAGGGAGGAGAAAGTATCTCATAATGTAGCTTAGGATCGATTGTGTTATGGTTTTAATAAGGACTTCTTTACCAGCATGTGATTATATCTTTTCCTTCCATCCTTTGAGTTTTTTCCATAATCTATATTTTAGAAAGCTAAAAATTTCCTTCTTTGACTTACCAATAATTATAGGCATCCCTAAATACTAAGGAAATTTACCCACCTTTTGGACTCCTAACACTTATCACAATTCAATCTTCAACGAAATCTGGACACCCATGTTAAAAAAAAGTATGTTGTCATCCACAAAAAACAAATAGGACACTATAGGGCTTCTACAACAAACTTACACCTCATGTAACTTTCTCTCACTGACTACTTCTCTTAGCATTGCTGAAAAACTTCATGCGCACAACAAAAAAAGATAGGGCGAGATCAGGTCTCCTGGCGAAGCCCTATACTGGGTTTAAGATAACCTTTTGGTTGCCTATTAATTAAGAATGAAAAAGAAGTAGTACGAAGACATGTCATAATAAGATACATAAAATGTTATGGAAATGCCATCTTATACAAAATCCCTTCAATATAAGACCATTTGACCCTGTCAGATGCTTTGCTCATATCTAATTTTAAAGCGCAACACCCTTTTTTACCTTTAATCCTATGCTTCATAAAATGAAAGAGTTCAAAAGCAATTAAAGCATTGTCAGTTATTAATCTATTAGGAATAAGAGCACATTGAGCCTTATGAATAACTAACCACAAAACACCTTTAAGTACATTAGCAAGGACTTTTGACATGAGATTATAAAGCATATTACATAGACTAATGGAATGAAGATCTTTCATATGTTTTAGGTATTAGACTTTTGGAATTAAGGTGACAAAAGTATGGTTAATTCTATCAGGCATATGATCGATATTAAGAAATGACAATATAAAAGAAATAATGTCATGACCGACAATATCCTAATATTTCTGATAAAAAATAATTGGCATACCATCAGGACCAGGAGACTTATAAGGATGCATTTGTTTTAAGGTAAGAAGGACTTCTTCAAGCATGAAAGCAGCAAACAAAGACTCTACTTGAGCTGCACCGAGAACTATATCAATAACACTTAGGGTATAGTCCAAGTTCATTGATCTCAAAGATGAGAAAAGATCAATATAATAATCTAGAACAATGTGCTAGATTGGATGCAGATGAGACAACCCAAAAGGGGGGTGAATTGGGTTGTAAATAAAAACCACAATCAAAGATAGCAAAAGTAACAAACACAAAATTAGGTTGTAAATAAAAACCACAATCAAAGATAACAAAAGTAACAAACACAAATCAACACAAATATTTATAGTGATTTGACAATGTGCCTACTCCACTCCCTAAGCGTTCACTGAGGCCTTTTCTATTCTTTTTCTAGGTTCAAGAAAAACCTTCCTTTTTCTAGGCTAAGGAACTTTTTTTAGGCTAATGAAGAACCTTTTCTTTCCCAGACTCAAGGATAACCTTTGCAATTATAATCTTTTTACAAGGAGCAAGAGAGCCAACCCAATCATTTAGTATTTTCTAAGGTACAATACCAACCTTTACAACCACGAGTAAAGATAGACCCAAGTAGTGTCAATGTCTCTTAATTAGGTAACAAATACACCTTTAGTACTTAGGAAAACCTACTCTTAAAGAGTTATAAAATAATCCTCACTCTACACAAATTAAAACAACACCAAAAGGTTTGCACAAATAGCTTACTAGATATTCTCTGGTTGATAACAAATCTAAAGTTTCTAACATATTTTTGGTCTTTATAAATGTTCCTTATATAGCAAAAACTATAGAACTAGTCATTAGAATAGTTGACGTTTAGTCTGACAGTTTCTTTTATAAAACTAGCCATTAGAGGTGACAACACCCATTAATCTTGAGTAATGCCTATTGAGCTTGTAACAAATACTTTCAATGCCAGTTGTTAATCTTTCCACAATCATTGGCTTTGATCTCAATGTTTGTTGCAGTAAGAAATAATGCATGTTGTTGATTTTCCAAAAAGCATAAACTTAGTGCTTTATTTTTCAACAACTGCAGAAATGCGTCAATGATTGTTAGGGAATTCACAATGCCCATTGGATATACCTTCAAAGCCCGTTGAGCTTTGAATATGTCTCGTTTGGAGGGTCTATAAGCTATATCTCAATCTATAGCACCTTTCCAACGTCTATTGGGAAAGGGCAATGCCCGTTGCGAGATCCAAGGAGTAGTGCTCATAATTGAGCACTTTTCCAACACCTATTGTGAAATTGCAATGCCAATTGTAAGGTCAAAATCAATGGCCTTAGGAAACCATAACGCTCGTTGGAAGGTTCAACATAGCTTAAACTAAAGCACTTCTCTAATACTCGATTTGAATGTCTCAATGCTTGTTGGATGGTCCAAAATGTTTTGGGCATCTGCAACAATGACTCAATGCCTGTTGCATATTTTCAACGTTCATTAAAGTATGATCAATGCCCATTGAATTTGTTCTCTCCCTTAACCATTTGCCAAGTCTGTTTAAAGGATACAAAACACTAAAATACAAATGTTAGAACTTCTTAAGATTTTATCATTATTTTGTTATCATTCAAACACATCATTCAAAGTAGAGGACTACGACCAATGCCTTAGGGTTACATGTTATCCAAACATTCTCCCCATTGACACAACATTCTCCCCCTTTTTGAATGATGACAAAATTAAAATGCTTTGATACTAAAATATTCAAAACTTAAAAACACACAAAGGATACCAAATGTCAAAGCACATTCCAATCAAAACATCTAAACATTCTCCCTCTTTTTGTGACAAAAAGATATACTAAAAACAAAATACAAAAATCTTCATTTTTTTAATCAAATTTCATAAAAACAAAGTAAATATCTAAAATAAAAATTACTTAGAGAAGGAAAACTCTCCTATCTATACGCTTTCTTATAATCAAATCTCCCAAGATACTTAAATAATAACATTACTTGGGGTCACATGTTCTAAACATATATTGAGGATAATAATAGAGGGAGGATAGTTTTCATAGATCTATAATTCAAACTCCCCCTAAGCAAAAGCATGGTAAACAATAAGGAGGGATAGAGATACATTATAGTTTATGATTTTCAAGGATAGTTTCTCGGAATGCCCATTAACCTCTTCAAAATTTGCAACTCCACTTACCATTTGATTCTCCATTTTGAGTAAAGTGTGAGGAGTCTCAAATCTTACAAAATTAAACTCTTTTTTATACCCATTTTCTTTTAGGCCCTTGAGGGTTAGCAGTATAAGTATATTCATCTCTTAATCTAACATAACAAAAGTATGTTTTATGGCCAAATTTTCATAATAATAGCATTGTCAAACAAATGCTTTCTTAAGCTCATTTAAGATCAAGTGCAAGGTGGTTTCTCAAAGGATTGATGCCTAAAAGTGAAGGAACCTATGCATTCTTGATATACTTAGTTCCATAAATAAAGACATGATTTATTATTGGCTTGTGAGACTGTCAATGTGAACAATTAGTGTTGTTCTCATATTATTTTGATGAAGGTGAGGGTGTTTTAGCTTTAGAAGAAGCTCTCACAAACTTTAGATTAGATGTTGATGATTTAGATTGATCACAGCCTAAGTCATGTCTAGCTTTTAAAGTCTTTTGAAAGTTCAAAATAAGGTTAAGTTTTCTTTTTCTTTCGTAAAAGAAGGAAGCAAATCTTTTAAAGTTGAGATCTCTTTCTTGAGACTCTCATTTTGACATCATTTCATAAAACTTCTTATCAAAGCCTCATTTTCCTTTTGTAGCAGATCAAAACTTTTCTTAAGTTTCACCAATTCAGTTTTCAAAACTTTATTTCTTTTAAAGCTTTTATCAATATCATTATTGGTGGATTTTAGGGCCTCAATAAGATTTTCAACAATAAACTTGTCTGTCAACTTTTGATTATCCTTATCTAAATCACTATCAAAAGAGTTAGGACATATCTATTTTGAAGAGTTCTCCTCCAAGGCCATGAGATAGAGATTTGGTTATTTCTTTTCTTCCCACACATGGCTCTTCTTCATCCTTACTTGGTTCATATGCACTAAAATCATCTCAAGTGGCTTTATAAGTTTTCTTCTTCTTTTTTTTTCAACTTTTTAGCTCTAGCTTTTAAATAATCTGCTTTCATATGGCCAAGCCTTTCACATCAATAACATTCAATCTATTTAAGATTCCCTTTGCCCTTCTTTTTTCATCATCCTTCTAAATTTATTTATTAAGAGGGCTACTTGCTCTTCATCATCTGAGCTAAGGCATTTAGAGGTAGCTTTGAGTGTTATCCCAATCTTCTTCTTATTTATATCTTTAGATATAGGTTAAGCTTTGCTCTCAGGCTCATCTCATAGTTAATAAGATTGCTCAGTAGCTCATCAAATGGCATGGTCTTTAAGTCTTTTGAATCCTTGAGAGTGGTGACCTTATTGAGCCACTCCTAAGGCAAACATCTAAGAACTTTCTTCACAAGTTCCTCATTAGTGAATTTTTTCCTGAAAGCTTTCATTTCTTTAACAATCTCAATGAATTTATTATACATTCTTGAGATCGTTTCATTAAACTTCATTATGAAGGTTTCATATTAGAAAATAAGGGTCTCCATCTTGTTTTTTTGACTTGATTTGTTCCTTCATGCATGATCTCCAAGGCCTCCCAAATTTCCTTAGTTGTTGACTTCATGCTCACTTTATTGTACTCACTTCTGCTTAATGCATAAAAAAGCATATAGATGGCCTTGTCATTGTTAGCAACTTAATGTCTTTTTTTTATTTGAGTCCCATCAGCAAGTGTTTTCATTGGAATGTATGGACCTCTCTATAATTCTTCATAACTTAATGGACTATGATATGAGAAAGTAATACATTATACTCTTCCAATACTGGTAATCAATTCCATTGAATAAAAAAGGTCTCACAACTAATTGGCCCTCTGGTCCATGCTCATTTTAGGCTACCATAATTGTATCGCTCTTGCACTTAAGTTTTTAAAGAGGTTAGGCTCAGATACCAATTATTGAATTGAATGCAAGGCAACCCAAAAAGGAAGGGGGGGTGAATTAAGTTGTAAATAAAAACTACAAACAAAGATAGCAGAAGTAATAAACACAAATCAACATAGAGATTTATAATGGTTCAATAGTGTGCCTACTCCACTCCCTAAGTTTTCACTTAGCCCTTTTCTATTCTTTTTTTTATGCTTAAGAAAAACCTTCCTTTTGAGGCTAAGAAATAACCTTCCATTTTCCAAGCTAAGGAAAAAACTTTCCTTTTCCAAACTCAAGGGCAACCTTTATAATTACTCTCATTTTATAAAGAGTAAGAGAGTCAACCTAACTCTTTGGTATTTTCTAAGGTATAATACCAACCTTTACAACCATAAGTAAGGATAGATCTAAGTAGTGTTAATCCTCTTAATTAGGCAACAAATACACTTTTAATGCCCAAAAAACCTACTCTCAAAGAGTTAAAAAATAATCTTCACTCTATCCAAATTAAAGCAACAATAAAAGATTTGCACAAATAGCTTACTGGATGTTCTCTAGTTAATAACAAATGTTCTCCAAAAGTTTTAACCTATTTATGGTCTTTATAAATTTTCCTTATATAGTCAAAACTATAAAACTAGTTATTGGAATAGTTGATGTTCAATCTAGTAACTTTTTTACAAAACTAGCCGATAAAGGTGACAACGTCTGTTGATCTTGAGCAACGCCTATTAAGTTTGTAATGAATACTTCTAAGGCCCATTGTTAATCTTTCTATGGTTGTTGGCTTTGATCTCAATGCTTGTTAGAGTAAGAACAATGCCTATTATTGATTTTTCAAAAAGCATAAACTCGGTGCTCTATTTTCAACAATTGTAAAAGTGCTATAATGGTTGTTGGGGAATTTGCAATGCTAGTTGGATATATCTTTAACACTTATTGAGCTTTAAGTGTGCCTTGTTGGAGGGTTTAGAAGATATAGTTCAATCTAGAGCACTTTTCGAACATCTATTGGGAACGGGCAATGCCCGTTGCAAGGTCCAGGGAGTAGTATTGATAGTTGAACACTTTTTCAATATCTATTGTGAAATTATAATGCTTGTTGTAAGGTTAACATTAATGCATGTTATGAATTTCAACATAGCTCAAACGAAAGACTTCTCCAACACCCATTGAACACTTTGGGCATCTACAGTAATGACTCAATGCCTGTTGCACATTTCTTGATGCTCATTGGAGTATGATCAATGCCCGTCGAATTTGTTCAATGCTCATTGAATTCATTCTCCCCTTAATCACTTGTCGGGTTTATTAAAAGGATACAAAACACTAAAAATACAAATGTTAGAACTTCTCAAGGTTTTGTCATTATTTTTTTATCATTAAAAACACATCATTCAAAATAGAGGAGTGAGACTAATGCCTTGGGTCATATGTTCTCCAAACATTCTCCCTCTTGACACAACAACAATGGTCCTTATAGCCCCATCACCAACACAACACACATCATTTTGATCAAACAAACCACTAACCCAATTTCTTCTCCTTCTAGCAGTTGCTTTTTAGTGGAAGAACTTAGTGTTGTTATGACCTTTTTTTAACCACACTGCCTTAGATCTTTGTCGCCACATATTCTCTTTTTTTTTAGTAACTCGTCCACTATCCTTTTGATTTCTCCATTTTGTTTCACAACATCCTTACTATTCCCTTACAACTCTAAGACTAACAACACATGAATATGGTGTTGTATCCCTCTACCAATACTCCCAAATTCTTCCTTATGTTAGGCACTTAACTTTTTAACACAAACATGCAATTTCCTACCCATCTAATTAGCTCGATCAGTCCCCAAATATGAGTTCCAAACCTTATTAATTATCTTGATACATTTTGGTTCATTTACCCACATAGCCTCAAACCGAAGTCCTTGATTTTCTTCTGTCACATCCAAACCCCTCTAAGGAAAAGATGATTGGGTTATGGTCTGAAGTAAGTTTACATAAATGTTTAACAGATGTTGTTGGAAATTTTATATCCCAGTCTTCAATAACAAGAAATCTATTAAGCCTTTCTTCTGCAAATTGGTTCCTTATCCTTGAATTATACCAAGTGAACGCATATCCTAAAAAGTCGATATCATGTAATCCACAAAACCTCCATAATTTCTCGAAAATGCTCAATCAGTCTACTAAGTTTAATTTGCCCTCCTCTCTTTTCAAAGTGGCATTCAATCTCATTGAAGTCCTTAAAAACCACCCATGGAACTGGGGCAGGAGATTAGAGGGACTTAATAAGATTATAGATGTGGATGTATATGGTCTCATTTGGCCAACCATAAATACTGGTACCCCTCTAAGCTAAAACCCCATCACCTTCACTAATTGAAAAATTGATGTGATGGATAGAGTACTTGCGAATAGATAAAACTAACCCCTTGTTCCATAATAACATGAGCCCACCTTTCCTATCATCCAAATTCACTACAAAACAATTATAAGCATCAAAACTATATTTAATACCTATCACTTCACTAACTGACAACTTAGTTTCCATTAGAAAAATAATATTTAGGTAATGATCATGAACATACTATTTAAAGGCTCTTACCACCTAAGGATTATCCATTCCTTGGAGGTTCTAACTAAAGATTTCATGGTTATAGGTAGGGCTACCTAGTAGCCGCCACCTTTACATCAACATCAATGAGAGCATCTAAACCAACCACCCTAACCTTTTTTACATGCACATTATCATCAATAGAAGTAGGCATCTCCACCACCTCAATAACCATTTCATCAACAAGCTTTTTTATTTTTTTTTTAAAGTAACTCTTTATGCACCCCTAATGTTACAAAATCAGTATGACACTATTGATAACATGCAACTTTTACCTTATAGGTTGGAGACTTAAATATGTCTTTCTCTATACTTTCATTTATAAAAGGATTTATACCATTACAAAGAGAAATATTTGGAGAGGAAAGTTGGTTCAGTATTTTTAGTAGTTGAAGATGAGGTAAGGTCCAGGGAACATTTGTTGAATATGGTAGGAGGTTGATGTCTAGTAGTAATATCATGTAAACCAAGGGTGGTATAAACATATCCAAGAGGCAGAATGGGATTTTCTGGAGTGCTAGTGATGAGAGATTCAATCAAGGTTGTGGTTTTAAAAAAGGACTATCACAAAATCCAAGCATTGCAGATTTAGTCTGCTTGGGATATAGGAAGAACTTCCTTGAAAATGCTGGTTATCAACCATAGAGTGGGGGTATTTTTGGTGAAAGGGTTGGGTAGGGTTATTAGGTTTGATCTTTGATGGTGAAACATGCAAGATATCACTGTAAGGCCACTTTATTTCCTCAATCTCCTTTAGTAATTCTTCACACACATCTTTCGTATGACCTAAATGCCCACACCAATAACAAAAATTTGGAAGCTTTTCATACCTGAAGTAGACCCACAATTTATGCCCCTTACCATCTTTGATCATGGTTTCATATATTAGTGGGTTATGCACATCTATTTCAATCCTAACCTTTACAAAAGTTCCCCAACTACCAATACATGAACCACAAATCTCTAACACCCTACCAATCTTTCTAGCAACCATGAAGACATTAGTTTCATCCCTATGATTTAAAGGTAAACTGCAGATGCTAAAACCCAGATTGGGCAATGTAATAGAACCACATCACAAGGTCATTCATCACCTTGTAACTCCTTGAACAAGACAAGTTGCTAGTCATAGTGCCAAGGGCCTTCCTCTAGGATTTTATTCTTGTCTTTCTTGGACTAGAAAAGATATACAAAGATGCCTTTCTCCAATTCCTCAGATGACAGCTTCCACGCCCCTCTAAACGCATTCTGCATGGCCTTTAAACTAAAGGGTTTACCCAATAACACCCTTCCAATGAAGCGGAGATTATGTTTATCATCAGACTTATTAACATTCTCTAAATTAACTTTTGCACACTCTTCTTCAGTTAAAGAGAATTTCTGCCATAGGGACTCAAGTTCATGAGTCATTATACCAAACCCCACTATCACAAGCCAATGTCATGGACAACACCTTAAGATTGTAATAGAAAACCCGAGAGCTTGCAAATGAGATACTTGATAAGGAAAACAAGTATAAAACATTGATAAAAATGTAATAAAAGACTAAAAATTACACAAAAAAAACAATGTATGAAGGAATAAAATGAAACAAATCTGATGACATCATCCACATGAGACAATTAAGAAAAAACATAAGGGAAGAAGAAGATAGAGAAAAAAGTTAAGATCCATAAAGAAATAACTATCACACTAGGAAACCTAACCGTACGTAGGGAGAGACTCCACAAAGGGGGAAAAGAATAGAAAGACAATTTTGCCTTATTTTTTTCTTCAATTTAAGGACTTGTCAATTTTTTTTCCTTTTTAGATCAAATGAAGAGATTACAGATTTGAGGAGGAAAACAAGGAGAAGACCCCTTTTTTTTTTTTTTTTTTTTTTTTATCATGTGTAAGGTTGAAGACTCAAATTTAGAGATTTATTTTTGACTGCGTGTAAGCTACTCTCTACATAATGACCCATTTGAGCTAGTTTTTAAAATTTTTAAAGCTAATAGGCCATAAAGTTAAATTTGAGCTCAATTGAACTCGCTAAAATAGTTTAAAGACCAAATTGGCCTTTAGTCCATTTTTGATTTGTAGGATTTAAGTGGCTTTTTACTCTTTGAAGGGTTATTATGTGCATAGCCCTAAGTTGAAGGATGATGAATGACATTTACTCCTTTTGGCGCCTTCCCGGACAAGGATATCCACACGTACAGTGCGTTTCTTCTCGCTTATACATATATATATATATATATATATATCCAAAATTGCTGTATATATGTACAGAGATAGAGAGTCAAACTGATAGAAGCTCCTGTTTTCTGCAATTTTTTCTTAATTTTCCAGTTTGGTAAGGCATTGTTATCCCAATTATGCATTGTTCTCTTTAAGAATCTTAAGACTCTTTTGAGCTTTGTTTCTCCTTCAAAAAGTTGTTTAATTTCATTTGTTTTGGTCTATCATTTGTATAGGGTTTCGGGTTTTATTTATAGGGCTTAAATTATGTTGTGATTTTCCTTTTTGATCCTATTGCTCAACTTCTCATGGTAATGGGGCAGACATTTCACGCTTTTTATTTATTTATTTTTTGCTATTTGGGTTGTATAGGGTTTTGGTTTTATGTGAAGCTTAATTTGTCATGATTTTCCTTTTTGATCCTTCTGCTCTATTTCTAGTGGCGATGGAGCAGACATTTATTAGTTTCTTTTATTATTATTATTATTATTAAATGCTATTTTCTTGCTATGTGGTTTGTTTAGGCTTTTGGGGTTTTGTGAGGTGGAATTATATGATCTCATATCCTTCAATTTGTATAATGTATTCCTGGTGATAAAAGGAAAAAATTTTGAAAAGTTTTTTTCAGGTAAAATAAATTTCTGAGAAAGTTAATCTTTTATTGTGTAAATTAAATACCAATTGCAGAAAGTGCTCAACTTTCTTAAAACTGAGCAGACGACTAGAAAACTACCGCCAGGGTTTTGCATTTGATGCTGTATTTATTTCATAAGAGTTACTTTTTTTTTGGGGGGGAAAGAAATTTGAAGGAAAAATAAATAAAGAATTGGTAGCCATTATAATGAAGCTGGAATAGTTGTTAAATTCAGTTCAGCATAATTCCTTTCTGGTCTCAGGTAGCAGAAAACCTAACTTTTAGTTTTCTTTTTTAATGCAATCTTCTCGAAAGAAAGGTAGTCTCGAATTATCATGTCTATGATGTTATCTTTGAAAGGAGGAAGTTTAAAGTGACCTGAAATTCAACTTTCCCCCGTGGAGTTATCATGTTGATCTTTCCCTTTTCATTTTAGGCTTTGATTTTTTTTTTTTATTTGGGATGAATCCTGGGAGATGAAACTCTAGTTGGATCTTTTCTTCGCCATTATAGATATCAGCTGGAGCGTGATTGTTCTTGGAATGATGTCTGGGGTCATGGGTTCAGTGGATTTTTGTCCAACTGAGGATGCTCTTGGGATATTGTTAGAGTACCTTGTTGATCCAAAGCTACCCTCAAAATCTTCTGCAAGGATTACTCCATCACAATTTGATCAGGAATTAATTGCAAAACAGGTGCCTTTTGCTTGCTCTTGTTTACTCTCACTTATTTTTGTCATTCTTGTACCAGAATCATATGACTGCTACTGTAACTTTATTGTTGTTTATTTTTTAGTTGAAGTTTTAATTCTTCAAGAATTATATTGTATAATATGTTATCCAATGAATTATTAAAGAACATAAATTTATGGCCATTTATTACTTGGCCAATGGATCATATGGTTAGTTGCATTTTCTCTATTTGTTCATTTAGTGATCCATTCAGGTAAGATGTGTTTTCCTATTTACGGGATTGTGGTTCTGTTGGTGTAGGCTCTGAAGCTAATTTTGTTTTTGCTTCTGTTTGAAGAAGCTTTCCATCTTCCGTGCATGTAGGATGTGTGGTTTTGTTTGATGAAGTTTTCCATTATTAGAGGTGCACCTAAACAGTTGCTAAGGTCTAGAGTGTGAATTCCTGTTTATGGTTCTTCCTTTTACTGAGAAATTTTGGATACTTCATTGACGGACAGAAAAAAAACAAGAAAAGTATGGCCTTGTTTAGTTCTAGAAAACAAGTTTTGTTTTCATTTTCTAGTTTTCTTTCCAAATTCCTTGTTTTCTAATTTTATATTTTCTAAATAGGAGATGAGAAAACAGGATAATATGTTTGTTTTTGTTTAGTTTTGGAAAACACTTTCTATTTTCAGTTTTTAATTCATTTTGTTTTTCCCAATTTTGATTTTTCAAATGAAGAAAAACAGGTTCATCTATTATTTTCTATTTATCATTTTCCTTGGACAAAATTATTTATACATTGTGCTAAGAAAAAAAAAAAAAGTAGTCTACTTGTATTATCATATTGTGCTAAGAAAAAAAAAATAGTAGTCTACTTGTATTATCATAGACAAAGCATTACAATTGATATTTATTTAAATGTGATTATAACAAGAAAAATTGAGATTGAACATTTGCAATTGAATGCAACTTGCATTAGTTTAACTATTATACAATCTATAGAGCTCATAACGAAGAAAAAGGTAAAAAGCAAATTGTAATAGACAGAACCAAACCCAAGCATGAGACATGCAAGTAATGAATTGCTGTGGAGAATCCCATGTTTTCAATTTCAAATTTGGGCTTCCTAGTTAAAGGATTAAATTAGAAAACATTTTAATTGTGTTTTCCATAGATTAGTACAAAGCAAGAAAATTAGGAAAATTGGTTTCCAATTTTACATTTGGAATATTGTTAAGTTTCTTAAGTTGACTCTTCTCAGAGTTCATGTTATCAAAACTCCATTTGAGTGGCCATCCTGATTGTTTTCCAGATGGCGTTTTAAATAAACACAATGGCTCCACTTTGGTTAAGCTGATCAAATGGAATAATTTTGAGGGCCAGCTTGTCTTTCACTATTGTTCTTCCACATGCTATAGTTCTCCAAAGAAGATAACAATTTGATACCAAATTCTGCCATGTGAAATTCCCTGTTCCTTTCCTTTGTACCATACTGACCACAGTTTAGACAGTGAGTATACTTTACCAGATTGAACACATGAAAATTGCGGTTTTCCTTTCCTTTTTGATCAATTATGTTTGTCAGCATAGTTGATGTTTTAGCCCAAAAAGGAATATTAAGAAGACATTATGTATACTAAGTGTTCTTACTCATGCTTTTCATTAATGACTGTATATATATATATATTCTCCATGGTTTCATTTCTGCTTTAGGTCTATATGCAGACAATAATATGTTAGTACCTAAATATCACTATTCTATTGTTCCTTTTAGGATATCTAGTTAAGTTATTGTACTCTCCTTTAACTACCCCTTTTGCTCTTGTGATTGATGCCCTTCAGGTTCATGCAGTTGTGTTACTGTATAACTATTACTACAGGAAGCAGCACATGCATATGGAATTTCTAGGTTTTGAAAAATTCTGCAAGTTAGCTGTAATTTTGAGACCTACTTTATTGGCTTATATGAAACTAATGCAACTATCCGATGATCCTGAGCTAGATGACCTTGAAAAACAGCTTTCTTTGACTGAGAAAAGGATAATAGATGCATGTAATATATCTACAAGTTTAGATGCATCCAAAAATGCTCCAAGCACAGAGGGATGGCCTATTTCCAAGGTTGCTGTCTTTCTAATAGACTCAAGGAAGGAGAATTGTTTGCTACAGTTTGGTTCCATCACAGAAGGGGCTTGGTCAGTGATTGAGAAAGATGTGGAATGCTTTTGTAGCAATTCAAAGGGAAGTATAGATTCAGACAACATAGACAAAAAGAAAAGATATATTAGAAAAGCTTTAAGAACTGAGTCAAGTACTGATGATTCTGGTCTTCAGCAAATTGCATTTTCAGCTGTCAAGGAAGCAACAGGTCATTGATAAAAAAATTTGGCTTCCATTGTCATTCTTATAAGTCTTTGCAATTGCACTTTACGGAACTAAGTTAAATTTTCAATTAAGCTCTGTGCATGATAAGGCTCCTACAGTTTGGTATCCTACTGCTGATTTGTTACTAAGGCTGCTAATTCAAATTAAATTGTTTTTTAAGCTTTTTAAATAATGATTTTAATGGCTATGTTCACTATAGCCCATAACTAAATTCACTAGTACTATTTTGGTTTTGTATTTTGATCTTTAAGTTGTCAATGATGATTGAATATGATCCTTTCACGTGGAACAGGTATTAATCAGAGCAATCTTATAGTTTTGGAGAGACATGCTATATATTCTACGAGTAAAGAAAAGGCATCAACCTACTTTTATATAATGCAGTGCACTCACCTAAACAATAATGGTGTCACCCAAATTCCCATTGCAGATGCGCTGAATAGGTTCGTCTATTGCAATGCTTCCTTTTTAACTTTCTTCTTTTTTCTTAGCCATAAATTTATCACTCATTTTTTTGCCTTGACCATGGGCTAAAAATAGTTGGACAGTTCAATTGAACATCTTTGCTTGGGTGCAGGATTATGTGTAAAAATAAAACGAGCCCATTAGATGCGCATTTTTTTTCTATTTATTTAAACTTTGTGAAAGAGAACTGCGATACCCCTTCAATTGGGGCAGTGTTATATGTTGGCTCAAGTTTCATGACTAGTGTTTTATTTATTTATTTTTATCTTTTTAACAATTTATCTCTTAGGTCTTCATATTGAAAGTAAAGCTATGAGGAAAAGGGGAAATAATAAAAATTAGACTGGTAGTTGGATGGTGACATTTCAAGAATTATATTGGATTGCATATTTTTTATCTGTGTTATCAGTTTTTAGATGTTGGAAGACCTTAATTTTCTATCCATTAGGAGGCCAAATGGGCAGTGGGCTACACATGGGGGTTGACCTTTCTCCTTTCATAACTCTAACCACAAGGATGGAAACTACCTCAATATTTAATTGATGGGGGAGTCGAACTTGAGACTTCCACTCCGCACACCCTTAAAAGGTTATGACAATAGCAACTTGGCTAGGCCTAATTGGCTATGCATTAACAAATAGTTTATGATTAGGCTGGTGCTAGTAATGCGTGATAATATGTTAGGTAATTAAATAGTGCTATTTTCTGGTCGAATCACCATTCACCATATTTTATGGACCTAAATAGATTAGGATTGAGAAAGTGAATGGATGTTACTGTCTTCTTCTAGTTCAGGACTGAGACTTGAGCAAGTGGAATTGAATTACTAGTCTAAGATAGAATATTGTTTGACATCCATTATATTGTGTTTTCTTAAATACAATTTGTGTTGAACTCCAGAATGATGGATAAAATTCTGCAAGTTTTCTGAGAGCAACTTGTCTTTCCTGTGAATAGCTTGCAGGGCCCTTTATTTGTTAGGAGTTCTGGCCGGTGGATCCACACCTCTGTTGTTGAATACTTCCATTTACTTCCCTATGCTGAGATTCTGTCTGACTGGTTTTCAAGGTAAATATGTCACTTAAGTTGTTTGAGTGCTATCGAATGTTTGTGATTTATCTGAATCAGGTATTTCCTATTTATTGCTTTAACTTACAAGCATTTGAATGATAGACTTCAAAATGTTTCATGGAATCAAAACTGCCATGCTATCTAACATAATGGTTTGTATAACAGATTTTGGCTGAAACAGGTCAAAATGCTACTGCAGTAGCCCTTGTAAAAGATATCTTTTTGCTCGTGTGCTACTCAGCATTATGGTTTTGCTTATCCAGTTCCCAGAAATCATTTCATCTCTTTCCTTCATTTATCTTCTAGAATTTATTATAATATCACATGGTTCTATTTGACTTTATAGTTCTATTTGACTTTAGGTTGCATTTAGATGGAGATGTTTATAATTATAGGATTTAGATTCGACGATTCGTAGGTATTCTTTGATTGATTGGATTCTTGACTGGAGGTTAGCTTTATGAATGTGTATAAAAGTCTTATATGAGGTGTATTAAATCACCTAAAAACGATGCTATTCAAATCTAACTCAAGTAAGTTCTCATCCAAAGTCTTCAATTTAATCAATTAGGAATACAAACATTTCAAACATTATAAATGAAAAATACTAAAAACTTAAGGTCCTTACCATTTAAACAAATTTGCTACTACATTAAAACGGCAAATTAAGATTTTGGAAATATAAATTAACTGCTATGGTTGGCACTTAGTGTGATTGTCATATCGTTGACTAGGGTAGTAGCACTGGATTCTTAAGGATAGGCCAGGAACAACTATTTTCTCATGAATTCATTATTCCTAATAGAGATTCTTTCGTCAGATTGGGGAAGTGAACTTAGTAAGGGACTAAGGGATACAAAATTGGCCTATTATCTGCCTAATTGCCATAAATCAAAATGACAATAGTAATAGTAAGTGTTATTATTATTATTATGGTTATTACTGTGTATAGATGAATATGCTTATAGTTTATTTGGCAAAAGCCCTTTTTTTATGTTGCAAAAGGCAGTTTGAAGTCACTACTTAGCTATTTCCAAGTGTTTATTACTCAAAAAAATATCAAATTTACCTTAAGAATAAATTATAATGGCCTCTAGCTATTAGTTAACATATATAAGATAATGTTTTTCTTCACTGCACCTCCAACAACAATACCAAATAAATCAAAAATTTCATTTGATAAAGCAAAGGGATTTCATCTTCAATAAGAGGACAGTTTGAAATTTTTATTACATTAATAATACCTATATACTTGTTTTAACATTGCGCCCCTTCTTAAAAGTGGCTTTGCCACTGAAGTCTTTGTATTAGTTAAGATATCTGTTACTATTGTTGTTTGTCTTTTCTCTTTTAATTTATATATATCTAATATGTTATTTCAATTTTATGATTTCAACAGGAAAGGGGTTCTCTATGGATCGCAAGTTCAAAAAATAGGATTAGAAACCATGAATGTGAACAGTTCCAAGAGGATTAAAAAATCTTGTGAGTCGGAAGGTCTAAAAATTTTAGATAGAAAGCAACTAGGCAGCAAGACAGGCGCTGGATCAACAGAGCAAAATGAGGATAATGGTTTGTCTAATGATTTTGATGGGATCCGCAATATGGAAGTGGATAACTCCTTGGTGGTTCACACACAAATCAAGGACGAAGGCACAGTTGTTGTTAGTAAAATCCAACTTGATAACTACCAAAAAATGATTGCTTCTACAGCTGGTTGTATAAATGGCTCGACCGAGAAGGTTAGACATCAGAGTTACCTACTCTTAACAAGCTTTTAGTATGCATTTCTGTTTTTTCTTGTTTAATTCTCATGTGAGCTATGAGTGAGTATGCAGGCTAGGATGGCTGACGGGTTGGCGAGGCAGAGAACTAATGAATGCAAAGATAGAACTGTTGCAAGTGAAAAAAAGACGTGCAACAATATCTGTTCAGATCAAGATGGGATGCCAGTAAACAATAATGCATTGGTCAAGTATCAGTCAAATTCCAGTGATCTTGACAAAGTACGTTCCATCATAGCTTCAAAGGATCAGGAACTGTCACAAGCTGCTTTAAGAGTTGTTTTAGGCAGAAGAGCTAAATTGGTATGATTTTTCTTTTTTCCTATAACTGGATGTCAATGGTGCCCTTTTAAATGATTATACAAATGCTAAGCGTACCTCTTGCTCATAGTTTTAGTAACTAACATGATTTACTTAAGCCTTCTTTAGGTAGGGTAGTAAGTCATTGCTCAATGTGATCATTGGGCAGTTGTTTGGACCTTCTGGCAAATTGATCATCAATCATAACTAATTACATTGGTATCCATGTTACACATCATATTTTAGAAGTTTTTAAGTTCTTTTATAGTTGTATTGTTCCATATTTTATTGCCTTTGAACCTCTTACAGTGTCATAGAGGTGCTACATTAAATTTTTGCATATGTATGCAGTGTTTACAGCTACGAGACATAGAAGATCAGATTGCCCAGTATGATAAAAATATCCAGACAATTATGAATGGTATGGTTGATTTCAGTCTTACAATTTGATTCATCCGTTTTCTTTCTGAAAAGAAAAATACTGCTTCTGATTAAGAGATTATTGGAATCCGAACCTTGAATTCTCTATTCATTTAACATGGTAGTTGCCTTTTAGGAGAATTCTTGTGAGTGTCTGGCTTCTTAACACTGTCGTATTTTGAAGAGTTATAATATCATAAAACAAGCAAATAACAGACAAAATTGCATTTTATTGAAAAGAAATTGTAATGTGTACATGGGTTGAATAATTATGTTACTCCACTGGTCTTTGCCTTGTTTTATCACTCATTTTAGTTAGAGTATGATTCCTTGAAATTTTCATAATTTAATTCGTGTAATTTCTGATGTTAGTTAAATTTATGTATTTAAAAGCACGACTAACACATTTACTCGATGGGCATGCAGGAGATTTAACGAATCTTATCATTTTCTGACTGACTGCATTCCGCAACATGCTTTCATGAGATTTCAATTCTTCATTTAGGTTTACAACCAAAATTTGAACTTGTGTTTCCCCTTTATTTCTGACCTGTAGGCGGTGAAGGTGATTTGGTCCTGAAGATTGAGTCACTTTTAGAAGTTTGTAATGATGTATCCCTAAGACTTTTCCAAGAAACAGCTTATCAACATGGCAATGACCGATGCTTACCCAAAGTTATTGATAGTAAGAGGCCTGCCATTGTACAAAATGGGCAAAATCCATGTCAGGCAAGTTTATGCATTTTTAGTTTGTCTAATTGCTTATATTCTTAGAAATTTAAGGTTATATCAAACATTTGAAGAGACTGTATGATAGTAGTTCTAATAACATTGTGGTGAATTCACTATATTCTGATGCATTTTGTGGTCCTTTGCTTAAATGGCTTGCCTTATGCCTCTCACTGTACATATAGTTTGGAGATTGTCTTATGCATTTGGTGCACAATGCTCTAAGTAGGTGGCTGCATATGATGGCTTCGCGTAAAAGACAGAAAACCCCTAGAATTTCTAAAATTTATTTAGTTTTTGACATTCTTTAATAAGATGTTTTCAGGATGATATCTGTTATTGCTTATAATTATTTTTGTATAATTATGTTAACTAGGGGTGGGAAGG
The DNA here is from genome assembly GCA_949677035.1 of Omphalea diandra. Lineage (NCBI taxonomy): Eukaryota > Viridiplantae > Streptophyta > Magnoliopsida > Malpighiales > Euphorbiaceae > Omphalea > Omphalea diandra. Next base: position 21,091 of record CATIWR010080569.1, read on the forward strand.
GCTAGATAGCCAATGAGCCACCCACAGAAGCATACTTTGGTTACTTTTAGCTTGAGCCTTATCCAGCTTGAAAACACATTTATTTGCATTTCTATATAACATATACTACTTGAGCTTGAAACAGCTAAGTCCTGTGGTTTCTCATGTTATTGGCAGATTGCTTAATACCGTGAATATCTACTGCTCTCCCACTCCAAAACCCTGCCACCACCTGGAGAACAAATTTGAAATATATGTTCATTCCAACCCTACTAATTAACTTGTTCATTCTGCAGGAATTGGATGATTTGTGTTATCGAAACAATTGGATATTACCTACTTATCAAGTGTCGGCACTAGATGGTAAGATCGCGTTCAAGGAAAAAAAATGAATTTCATATGCATTCATATACTATTCAATATGCATTTATCCATTTATGGTTGAGTTCAGAGCTTCTCTATCTTATTGTCTTTGAAGGTGGATTCCAAGCCAACATAATTGTAAAAGGGTCGGACTTCGAGTATTCAAGTGGTGGCAACTTGCATTCCCATCCACACGGGGCAAGAGAATCTGCTGCTTCAGAGATGTTGGCCAAACTGCAGAAAATGCCAAACAAGGTTTGGTAGGAGGAGATTCTGATTGAGATACCAGTGATGTGCTAAGTGTGCCATACATCTGCTTGTGACAGTGAACATTAATTTTGCTAGAGTTAGCTTGGCTTTTGAAGCCGTTCAGGAAAATCTGAACTGGATAGCAATAGACGATACAAGTTTGTAGAGATTTGATACTGACATTTTCACGTCTTGCAGCGGGTCTTTTGAGAAGTAATGGGAATAGGCCTTCCAATTGCCAAGCAGCATACTTGTATATGACAATCATTGCATTATGACTAGTCAGATTACAAAACTTTGATCAGTTTTTTGCTTTTCCCGTTTTTTTTCTTCTAATTTCCTATATATGCTGTAGCCGCAATAAGTTCCAAGGAATTATGTAGCTTAAGTGAAACGAAATGAGGAAAAAAAAAAAATTTAGAGACCTAAGTGGAGCTCTTTCACTCAATAATTTAGCATTGAAAAGAAAATCCCGACTTTACATCAACTAGCTGCAAGATTTTTCACTTTTTTCCCCATTTTCAAGAGAAAAAGGTATCCAGTTCAGAAATTTGCCTCGTCCTCCGCATATTTCACCAAAAACTTCAAAATTGAGTACTTGGGATCATCTACTCCTTTGTCCTTAGTTTCAAAAACACCTTTCATTACACGTGTATAGAGCCTTTCAAGCTGTGGGATGCCATAATTTTCTGTGCGCTCGACAAAAAGCCGCCTGACATACTCCACATGGCTTGATATTTCAGCATCCAACATGGTAGCTTCTTGAGATCCCCTCCCTTCAGTATGAGCTGAAGCTTCTCCAGAAGTTTCAGGCCTATTACCATCTGCACATGAGGATTCTGGCCTTTCAGGATTCATATCATTTGCTCCAGGCTCTTCTGATGGATTTGCCTGTAATACATCTTGTTGCCGTGATTTGTCTTCTGCTGTTGAAGCTGATTTTCATCAAAGCATAATGTGATCAAAAGGGTCACATAATTCTCCAAGGTAAATAACAAATATATATTCAAAGAATTGCAGGAGTAGATTAACTACGATAGATCTAGTAAATGTTGAATGAGTATGGGATGCAGGGTTGAGTTCACATACCAACATACAGAGCTTATGTGGCCTCGATGTTCAGTAGTCAATAACAAACCCAAACATTAAACAACAGAAAATCTACTGAATTATGGATTGGGCAGGAAATTACATAAGGCCGCTCAAAACTAGAGAACCCAGATATACTTTTTCCGAGTCGCACAAAGTTTCTAGCAGGGATTTCTAGACAAAGTATTGATTTTCTATAGTAATTCAAAAGGATTCACCAACAGCCACAGTACATTACTCATTTCAAGGTGTAAGATATGTTATTTTATTACCATTTGAAAAACGACACAGCAGCATTGCAAATAAAACATTAAGACCCCCAGATATGTACTGCAATACCTGCATGAGAAACATCAACATTTTTCTTCTGCCTCTTCAAGGCCTCATAGCTTTGATCCAAATTAACTTCAGGCTGGACATTGCGTAGGCGAGCACTTGCTCTAGTAACAGTTCCCAGCTGCACAACCGGGGTTGATGGGAGAATAGATCCCCCCATATCATCCGGTATATTAACTGGACCCCCCTGGGCAGCAATCTTGTCGCAGTATGCAACAAGTGCAGGGTCCATTTGTGACAGCATTCCATGCACCTGAAAAAAATTGAAAAATTTATGTCAGGCTCTTGGAGGGAGAGAGAGAGAGAGAGAGAGGAGGCAGATATTAGAAGGCGAGAAAAAAGAACCTACTGCATCCCGAAGTTCATAAGCCCTACTAACAATCCTAGCACCATTGTAATCGTCTCCATTATAAAGCTGAAAAGAGGGACAAAATATGTCAACTACAAAGATGTACAAGACCACATTAAAGCACCATGTCATTTCCTTCACATTTGAACTTCATATCCTTTAATACAACAAAGTTGAAGTTTGTTGCAATAAGCAAACCAATAACTTAGACGTGGAATAAAATCTCAATTAGAAGTAAAATTCATATTAATGAACACACCTTTGCATTAGTCACGATGAGATCAATGTCTTGCAGGAAAGCTGAACATGTAATATACTGACCAGAGTCGACGCGCTGCAGCAGAGTAGCCATGTCCATAGGGTTATGAACTATTGTGCGATAATTTGGAGCATCCTCATCTGTGACGGGATAATGGAAAGCACTAAATCGTTTATCATACAATATCCTGCCAAAATAAAAAATTGTCATTTCCTACTTGCCATGGTTTCCAACAAATATCAACCAGGATATTCTTAGGGGGGGAAAAAAAAATAGTAGAGGGTCAAGGTTGCTTAGTCTTGTTTTCATAATTTTCACTATCTAACCACATTGTTCTTCATCATTAAATTATATTTAGCTTAAATATCCCTGGGCCAGCTTACACGTCAACTGCAACTAAGTCCCTCCCCAGGTGGTCTCATGGGCATACCCAAGAATAAAAAATTTTGTCAAATGACAAGAAAGAGAGCTAAAAGTGCTTCTTGTTGCATTTCCAGAGGCAAGATTTAGTTTACAAGAAATCTACAAGGTTTGACTATGTCCATAAAATACAGCATTATATGAAAGAGCAGGAGAAAGTAAACGATCATCTTACCGATTGCAAACATCTCTAAGGCACATCCGCATTCGTCGAAGAGCATGCTGCTCAGCTTCTACCTTCGCTTTCAACTCTGAGACCTTTGGGCCACTTGCCACTTTTGGTACCTTGGGAAGTTCAGGAAGGACTGCTGATTCTTCAGATTTCTTGATCATATCCTCAAACAAGACTGATAAAGCAGCTTCGATTAAATGTTGGAAAAACAAAGATCTGTCTTCAGTTGGTGGTATGTCCAATCGATAGCTGAAAACAAAAAGTAAAATCTATGACTATAATACTAGAATTTAAAAATTCCTGAAAACCAATAACATCAAATAATTCATTAAACAAAATTCTTTAAACTATTGTTTTCAATGGGAAATAGATTCTACTATTAATGGGGAGTAATTTCGTAACATAGGACGACTTAATCAGAAATCTTGAAGATATGAAAAACATGAAAGGAGAATTATGTTTAGGATTTAAATTTTGTGTAGAGACCTAAGAAGCTCTAAATACCAGCACAAATACAATAATGGTGTGAAGCTATAGCAATCCAAAAGTATTTAAACTTGCATTTTGATGGTTTTTGATGCTTAGAGGAGGCATCGCACATGCTCTCACAACAAAGCAGATTAAAATAAAATTGCCATTTTTATTTAGCATAAACAGAAAAGCAAGACTATACTCAACCAAAAGCAGGGGTGGGTAAGTTGAGTAGGGTCAATTGACCCCACCAACTTTAGAAAAAATTCAAATAATACCCATATGAATTCTGGTAAAATTAATCGACCACACTTGTTAAGTCCTGAACCACTGAAATCTAGTTTTTAAAAAATTAAATCTGTAATTGCTCATGATAAATGCTCTTCATAACAGAAAATTGAAAATCTAGAGAAGTAAGTGCTCTTACTATTAAATTAATAAAATCCTAATTATATTCTATCCAACGATAAGAACTAATGTACAAAACTAATTTGAATTTATTTAATTTTGGAGAATTGCATCAGCTTTTTTTATATTTTTACGAATATTTAATGACTTTTTCTCATTATTGATACATATTTGATTCAGACAGCGATTAGATTCAATTGAAACATTAATTTTTGAATTACTTATAGATAAGTTTGAGTTTACACACACACACACACCATCTCAGCAATCAATTGAATAAGAAATTGGACATCAAGAAAGTAATCATTAAAACTATAGAAATTAGTGTTAAACAAGCTCATATTGATCTTCACTTTGAAAATCTGTCTCCAAACTATGAATTAAGAATCATAATAATCAAATAAGAAGTATATATATTGACCCCATTGATCTAAAATGCTGGCTTTGAGGACTACCAAACCAATAGAACAGTAGGAAAAAAAAATCAGGCGATATTTAATGTCAAAAGAAGTAATTAATTCATCATAAATGCAAGGTTCTAAGAATTAGAAACAGCAACACTATAATTAGCAATAAACAGCAGTTTTCTATAAGAAGACTTACGTAGAACGTTGAGGAAATACTGGAACTGCATGCCCATCAATTTCAACACATGGATCCGTGGAAGTTCCAAGCAACAATATGGGCAAGTCAGATGGCAATTCTTCCAACAGAGTCAACAAAACAGCCCTGAGTTGCTCATGAGCCTGAAATATTAAGGTTATCAAACTCAAATTACAAACACATAACCAAAGGAGATCACGAACTTCAAATATCTGGACCAGAAATACATCATCAAAAACCAGAAAAAAAAAAAGGTCAAAAATTACTAGCACAATCTTTTTCAATTGCTTCACAAGACAATAAAATTTCTCTGCGATAGGGGGGGAGTGAGGTGAAAAAGCAAGGAGTCAGAAGGTTAATGACAAAGAATGCATGAAATCAGTCTAATCGATATTGTGGCTAATTAGTTTGAGATGCATAATAATGATTTATACTTCATATATCAGTTATAATTGTGTTTGAATCCTTGGCTTTCATTCCATGTCACTAGAACAATAATATTTTCAAGTTGGGTCGTTTTTAATTTGCTGGAGTTGACATTGAGTTTAAAATCTCAATGCAAATGATAAGATGATATAGTCATCAAACTAATACTATTTAACAACTAAGACCACATTTTCTGATATAGTCGAATTCATATAAACTATGATTCTATTAAAGCTTAATTACATCATATTGCAGTAAAAAGGTTATTATTTGAATGGCTGCATGATCATCTAAAAGGAATTTTACGCTTCGGCTGCAATTGTGAATGAAATATGAAATGTATGTCAAAAAAATAAATTTCCAAAAAATTGCCTGTAGATAACATATGTTGGGCAAAGTTCATGCTCTTTTTAGCAATTGACCCCCCCCACAAAAAATACATGAGCTTACATTTTCCCACCAGAGATTGAATTGAGGTATATAAAGGATTGAAGGTGTTGTTCTTCTTGCTTCACCAAATATATGGACCAACGCTTCCTCTGGTGTCTTTGCACTGGGATCAGAGAGAAGAGATGGAAGTCCAAGAGAATGAACAGGAAATTTCTCTAGCTCATGTAAAATTGCTGGTCCAAGATGATCCTGTTAAACTATATCAGTAAGTACATTTAGTTTGAGGTCCCATAATGACCAGTTATTAAAATCAAAAGATTCCAAGATAATTACCAGGCCAGAACCTTCACCACCACATAGCAGAAGTCGTGGCCTGTACACAAGAGGAATTGCAGATCCATAGGAAAGCATAGAAACCTTGGTAAACTCCGATGACAACACAAGGGGGGGAAATATATCAGAAATGCAATTCATGGCTTTTTGGAGATGTCTTTTCATACAAGGTGCAACTACTAAAGACAATGGTCTAGAGTGCACAACAGCACCCCTGTGAGCAGCAGGGGTAATTGTGGACATGGCTTCAATAAAATGATATTTTTCAACCTTAACTGAGTCAACATCAATCAGAAACTTATCATCACTTGTGTATACTTGAGGATATTTTTCACGGAAAGCACGGATGGCAGCTTCAGTGCATAATGCCTTTAAATCAGCACCACAATATCCAACACAACTAGCTGCAAGTTCAGATTTAAGTTCCTTTGAAGGAGGCTGTTTCCACTTCCTAGTGTGAATGTCTAGTATTTCAGCACGTGCCTCACAACCAGGCAAAGGAAAGTTAAACTCACGATCAAAGCGACCAGGGCGACGCAAGGCTCCATCAATGGCATCAACTCTGTTTGTTGCGCCAATCAAAACAACTTGTCCACGAGAATCTAGACCATCCATCAAGGCAAGCAATGTAGACACAATAGAATTGTGAATCTGCTCTTGTTTGCTTGACCTTACAGGAGCAAGACCATCTATTTCATCAAAGAATATAATGGAAGGCTGATTCCTTTGTGCCTCCTCGAAAAGTAGCTTCAGTTGCCTTTCAGCCTCGCCTACCCATTTGCTAAGTACATCAGCACCCTTACGCATGTAAAAACTAACCTTCTGGCCAGCTTTTGAAGCAGCACAAGCTAATGCCCTAGCAATTAATGTTTTACCTGTACCAGGAGGACCACATAACAAAACCCCCCTGGGTGGGGTGATGTGATAGCTGGCAAAGAAATCTGGATATAGCAAGGGAAAGAAAACCATCTCCTTCAGAGCATCAATGTATTCTGAAAGCCCACCTATTTCATCAAAACTTACACTTTCATCAACTTGTAAAGGTTGGATATCTGCCCCTCCCTTAGAACTTGGCCCAGCAGTTTGGATACCAGAGGTCAATGTACTAACAGTATCACCCTGATGACCCCAACCAGATGCAGCAACATTCAGTCCCCATGCAGTTGTCCCATGCATGTCTATTCCCCCAAAAAGCCAAGGTGCACCAGATCTCCCTCCTCGAGCCCAAGGAATGGCAGGACCTTGGTCCAGCTCATCCACAAGAAGGGAATCGTCAGAATCTTCAGCTCTTGTTATACGATGACGCTTGTGAACTCGTGATCCACCTTTCCTTACATCTCTATTAACCCTGGTTCCTATTCCCTGATGTAATACCCTTCGTGGAGATCGTGGTCTTTGCTTACCTTCTTCCATGGAAAGCCTGCGGACATCAGCACGATTTCGGAGATCATATCTCCTCCTTCCTTCTTGTTCTTCTTCCTCTTCTTCTTCTTCTTCTTCTTCTTCTTCCTCTTCCTCTTCACCTTCTTCATCATCACCATCTTCCTCTCCTTCATCCTCCCCCTCTCCATCACCCTCATCCTCAGCCTCACCATCATTCGTACCATCATCTGCATCATCCTCATCATCAATTTCATTCCCATTTTCAGTCCCATCTGGAACAATCTTCACCTCAAAAGTATCTTGTTCATCACCGGATTCCATATTCAACTGTTCTCTTGCTACTGTTTTTGAACGTCGGGGGCGCAGTCCTTCACGTCTAGGAGTTGATCGGGTATCCACAGTTTTTTTATGTTTTGGAGATGATAACTCATCCTGACTCACACTATTATCAATCCGATTCCTCAACGATCGAAAAGTTGGTTTCTGAAAATAAAATAACCAGAATCTTAGATAAATGGTAATATTCAAGCTAAAGCACTCCAAAGCTAGGAGAAAATAATAACTGATCCCCATAAAAACCAGGTACTTGCATGAGTATAGTTCCTCACCATCAAATCTACATCTTCTGATCCAGAACTGTCCGTAAAACCTTCAAGATTCACAGAAATCCTCCTCTTTCGGGTTGAGCGTCGAAGATTGGTTGCAACTGACTGAGAGAAAAGTGCAATTAACATGTGTTAGAAATGGGGATGCTAAGCACAGGGAGAAGTAGGATAGAATTTTTAAATTTTAGTAAACATCAACACAAAGGCATGCACCTGAAAAATCATAAATATCTACAAAGTCTTACATAGTTTTATGTCCAGGAAATAAACAAATGTCTCACTGGAGGCTAAATCAGATCAGAATCCTCAAATTAGTGATCTTCATAATTATTTAGGATGTTAGTTTGTTGCTCATCTTTTTTTTTTTTTTTTTGGTTTTTATGCTTTACAGGTCAGTGAAATTGCTGCTTTTTTAGAGTGGCCTTTTGACTCTGGAAACTTAATCAATATACAACTCTAGGCTGTCAAACCCAGAAAAAAAAAAAAAAGGTAGTGTTTCAATTTAATCAAAGTTTTCCTATAAAGACGACACCCTCATGTGTCGGATAGAAAATTATTAAACACTAGAAGAACACACAACACTTGCTCTGAAAAGGTCCTTTCTTCACAGGACAGGCTTAGGACTCAGTCTCCAACTAGGGCGTGTTACATGCTTAAAAAAGAAAAAAATAAAAAATAAAAGTTAGAAATACATGTTTGCCAAATAAAATTCCCGTGACTACTAAATCATCCATGCAATTACACAATGAGCATGTTTAGTACACTAAGAAATGGAATGAGAATAGGATTTCTATTCTATTTTCACATTTAGTACCTTAATTTACTTCAAACATTTAAGAATACAATTTCAAAAAATTAGAATGTCTCACTACTCTTCCTATTACATTGATACACTAAACAAAAACAATGAAATCCTAAAACACTCATTTTCAGAAAGGGATTTGATTTTCTATTCCTTAATAAAACCAAACATATAAAACATGTATTCTAAACAGGCGGAAATGCCACTTAAGCAGCAACAATATGAGTCGAACATTGATTAAAGCTAGAAAAGAAAAAAGAGAAACGCGGAGGAACTTACATTATTATTGGGCGTCTGCGTAGGGCGATTGGAGGGACACAACATCTTGGCAATTCGAGAAGCAGCAGTCCTGGACTTAGTTTTAGTCTTGCGGGTGCGAATGATGGTAGGAGTATAATATAAGTATGTCCGACCGAACACTTTAGGCCTTCTCCTGAGCCTGTCACTCGTTCGCACCGGCCTGGAAACAGGCCCATCTCCGTGACCGGATCGCATCGGATGCATATGTGCAAACAATAGCTCTACTGATTACGCTCTCCCATGCAACTCAAAAAAAAAAGCCTAACCTCTCACATTCACATAGACAATAGAAATAAATCAGCATACCTCAAAAACGCTATATTCAAACCCTAGTTTTGATTTCTGCAATATTTAGAAGCAAACATTAAACAAGCACAAATAACAACCACAGGACTACGATTATCGAAGTGAAAAGAGAAGAATGCATTAGATTAAGAAAAGAAGAAGAAGAAAAACCTCGGTGTCATCAATTAATGGAGTTGGTCGTCGGTGGATTGATATCGATCTGATGAATCCGTCAGCGGCTCTGTAATCTCAGGGCAGAAACTTGATGGACACCCACAAACTGAACCGTTAGGTTATTTTCATTTTCTTGTTCATTGGTGTATTTAATTATTTCATTCTAGGGCTTCTGGTTAATTATTTGCATTTTTTTTTTCTTACGTACATATGCAGGCGGATACTCTTCAATTCATTTGCTTTTTCATATCATTTTAAAAAAAAAAAAAAAAGATAAAAACACAAACATCTTTTTTTTTAGAAGAAATGCACATTATAAATTGTTTAGACGCATTGTAAAATAGGTTTTGTGAAAATAAACAAAATAAAATATGTGAGGTTTAATGTTAATTGTTAGAAAAATAAAGATTATTCTATCTTAATTATTGATCCATTTATTGTTAAATTCTAAAATTTGGTGTAAAGAAAAGTAAATATTAGTTAGAAAAATAATTATTAAAGAATTAGAGTTACACATTCAAACCTTTTAAAATATATAATTTTATTTAAAATTGATCAAATTTATATCAATAATTTATACTCAAGATAAAATTTTATAAAAATTAATATAATTGCTGATATGACTATTATATATATATATATATATATATATATATATATATATATATATATATATATATATATATATATATATATATATATATATATAAAAAAAAATAAAATATAAAAAACAAAGAAATATAATTAATTTTTTT
>CATIWR010080606.1:0-70692 GCA_949677035.1 Omphalea diandra
GACTTATGGGTCACTTTGGAGTTCAAAATACTTTAGATGTTTTGCATGAGCACTTTTATTGGCCTAATATGCGAATTGATGTTCAAAAGGTGTGTGATAGATGTGTTGCATGCAAACAAGCTAAATCTAAATCAAAACTGCATGGTCTTTATATGCCTTTACCCGTTCCTAGTTCACCTTAGGTTGATATATCTATGGATTTTGTTTTGGGGTTACCTAGGTCAAAACATGGTAATGATTGTATCTTCGTGGTTGTTGATAGATTTTCTAAAATGGCACATTTTATTGCATGTCACAAAACTGATGATGCCATTAAACAACTAATTTGTTTTCCAAAGAGATTGTGAGGCTACATGGTATGCCTAAAACTATTGTTAGTGATAGGGATACAAAATTTTTGAGTTTCTTTTGGAAAACATTGTGGGGCAAATTCGGAATAAGTTATTATTTTCTACTTCATGCCACCCATAAACTGATGGTCAAATTCATGTTGTAAATAGGACTTTAGGGCTACTTTTGAGAGTTTTGATAAAAAAGAATTGGAAGTATTGGGAGGAATGTTTACCACATATAGAATTTGCATATAATAGGAGTGTGCATTTTTCTACACATTATTGCCCTTTTGAGATTGTTTATGGATTTATACCATTAAGTCCTTTAGATTTATCCCCTATTCCTTTTAATTTATGAGTTGATATGGAAGGTAAAAAGAAATCTAAATTTATTAAACAATTACATGAGAAGGTGCGTTTGAATATTAAAAAGAGGAATGAGCAAGTTACTAAAAATGCAAATAGGGGTAGAGTTAAAGTGGTATTTGAACCAGATGATTGGGTTTGGGTACACTTTAGGAAAGAAAGGTTTCCTAACCTTAGAAAAAGTAAGCTAGACCTTAAGGAGATAGACCTTTTCAAGTCTTAGAGATGGTAATGCTTACAAGTTAGACTTGCCTAGTGATTATAATGTTAGTGTTACATTTAATATTGCTGATTTATCTCCTTTTGATTTTGATGAAGGTGTTGATTCAAGGACAAATCGTCTTGAGGAAGGAGGGAATGATACAAATAGCCAAGGCAAGTTAGCAAAGGATCCACTTCAACTTCAAGACCCAATCACAAGGGGAAGGCTAAAGAAGTTTAAGGAGGCAATTGGAGCATTGATGCAACAAGGATTTACACTTAGATTAGCCCAAGAAGAGCAAAGGATGCATCAAGCCCAATCAAAAGTTGATGGGAGCTTAAACTCTTCAAATGGAGCATTTAACTTAATACAGTGGAGCCCAACTTGTAGATAGCACCCAAGCATAACCCAATTTGGCCAAGGCACGTAAAAAGAAGCCTAAGGCATGTAAAAGGAAGCCCAAGTCGTGTAAGAAAGGAAATAAGGTCTAAAGTCAAAGATTCTTATAAGATTTCCTTAGTTGGTAATATTTCCTAATGCCATTAGGATTTCCTCATTAGGTTAAATCTTTTTCCTTTTCTATTTAGGAAAAGTTGCTTTTTAGTTTGGAAAGTATCTTGGTCTAATCTTGTTGACCAATCATAATGTTTCTTTAGTTTTCCTATTTAGTTTAGGATTGCCTTTTCCTTATTACATTAGGAAATATTGAATTCTATTAGGGAATGTAAACCAAATCCTAATAGGTTTTGGATTAAGCATTGTAAGGCTATAAATAGCCCTCATATTCTACCAAAAGGGATGAATTCAATCAATATTATTATTGTTAGCAATTTTGCTTGTGAGAATTAAATTCTCTTCTTGAGTGGACTTAGTTAGATTGTTGAGTGAAGGCTTAATAATTTCACAAACTTGTTAATCCTGATCTTAAATTGGCTTGGTTAATTTAAGGTTTGAGTTAACACAACATTGAATCTTTATAACTTAGGTTGCTATAAATAAGTTTTCTAGAGGTCTAGTTGGGATTTGAAGATCAAAACTTCAATACTTGGTTTGATAGATTTTGGGCAACTATTCTTTAGCAAACAGGTAAGGATCAATCCAACCTTGTTCGTATAAAATCCGTTAGATATTTTGCCTATACCTTCAAATATGTCTATAGACTTAGAAGGAAAAAAGAAATCTAATTATGTTAAGCATTGCATGAGAAGGTGCGTTTGAACATAGAAAAGAGGAATGAACAAGTAGCTAGAAATGCAAATAAGAGTAGAGTTAGAGTTATATTTGAACCATGAGATTGGGTTTGGGTACACTTTAGGAAAGAGAGATTTCCTAATCTTAGGAAAAGTAAGCTTAGCCCTAGGAGAGATGGACCTTTTCAAGTTTTATAGAGGATTAATGATAATGCTTACAAATTAGACTTGCCAAGTGATTATAATGTTATTTCCACTTTTATTGTAGTGATTTGTCTCTTTTTGATTTTGATGAAGGTTTAGATTCAAGTACGAATCCTTTTATGGAAGGCGAGAATGATGCATTCGACCATGTCAAGTCCAATAAGAATCCATTGCAACTTCAAGGCCCAATTACAAGAGGAAGGCTAAAGAAGTTCAAAGATGCACTTGGAGTTTTTATACAAGGAAAGATATGGAAAGAATTGGCCTAAACAGACCACGGATTAAATGAAGCCTAAATGCTTGAAGATGGGAGCTTGGACTCTTCAAGTAGAGTGCTTAATTTAATCCATTGGAGCCTAATTGATGAAGAGGACCAAAGCCTAACACCATTTTACTATAGTATGGAATTAAGCCCAAAATGTGAAGACAAGTCCAAAGGTTAAAGATCCATGCCATATTTGCTTACTTGGTATTAGTTGACATTGTTTTCCTATTGCCATAAAGAATTCTCCTCATTGGCTAAATGTCATGTTGCTTTTAGTTAGGATTTTGTAGTTAGATATTTATTTATGCAAGGAACCTTGAAATAAAGTGTTTTAATACTATGAATTAGCTAGGCCATATCATGACAACCAATACTTAGGCTAGATCATGGCAACTAATAAGATTACTTAGGCTAGATCATGGCAGCCAATAGGATTACTTAGGCCAAATCATGGCAACCAATAGGATTATTTGCTTTTAGTCTTTATGTGAGAGTGAGATTAGTTCTCCTAATAGGTTTAGAAGTTGTAAATTTGGCTAGAACATGTAAGACAAAATTAGAGAGGGTTTTTTAGGGTTTTCTGAACATTAAAGAAGGGTATTTAAGCCCCTATTTGGTTATTAATAAGAGGACAAATGATTTTTGCTAAAACTTTATGAGATTGATTCTCTTCTTAAGTTATTGAGTGGACTTGGTGAGATTGTTGAGTGAACTGGATAAGTTCACAAAATTAGTTTAATCTAGGTCTTAAATTATTTGGTTAATTTAGGATTGAGATTAGCACAACTTAAATCATATATTCCAAGTTGCTAGAAATAAGTTCTCTGGAGATCTAGTTTATATTTAAGGATTTATCTTCTTCTTGATCTTTGAATTATACTTAAGACTTGTGTTCATCAAACTGTTTAGAAGCTAATTCCATCTCGTTTGTATTAGAAGTCCAATTGAAAAACTAATTTATATCTGATTAGTTAACATATAAATGAACATTTTTTCATGTTTCATACATGCTCCAATTTAGCTTCTATGATCTTCAAATGGAATGATCAATCTCAGACTTTGCAAGCATGAGCAACTTTAAGATCAACCCCATTAAGGAGCCATATCTCTTAGCACACAAAATATCAATCAAAATTGCTTTAGAAGAATTTAAATAAGATATAAGGCTACAAATTTCATATTTTTAACTTCACCTAATTCCCATTCTAACACCACAAAATTTTTTGAAAATAAAACTAAAATATGAGCAGGTTTCAACAATAACCAGTAATAATAAAGGGGTCATATCTCTTCACAAACAACTTGTTTAGAAGAAAGGTTTTGCAAGAATTTAGATGTAGCATAAACATACAAATTTCATGCTTTAAACTTTGCCTAATTATCTTATAGTGTTATGAAATCATAGGTATAACAGTCTGCCCTAAAAACATAAATAAAGAAATTCAGCTCATATTCACAATTAAGAACTTCTCCATATGAATCCTAAATATAATTACTTTTTACCTCTCACTATTAGCTCATGATTTGCATTCCATGGAGGAGAAATTTCATGGGAGAACAAATATGAAATCACAGCCTTTTCACCAAAGTTAGAAAACCTCAAGATTCTTCCTAGTTAACTCAGTTTTTCTTCCTCTCCTTCTTTTTCATCTTCTTCTCCTTTTTGTCTTTCTTTCTTAGCTCTCTTCCTTCTGCTGCACCTCCTCACATTTTTGCCTCTTTAATATACTTCTAAAGAAAGAAAAATTTTGTTTATATACCTACCTTAATAAGACAAAATCATGGTGGTTTTTTTCCTATTGGTTAGAAGCTCAGTTTCCTCTTTTAGTCCCTCTTCTTCACTCTTTCATTACCTTTATCCATCTAGTAATCCCCATATGATCCTTATACTTTTAATAAATTCCAAAACACCATTATTTTAAATACTATAACATGCACACAACATATGACAATTTGTAATGTCACTATGTAATCATCATATTCATATTCAAATGCAATAATGTAAGTATTATTGTCATGCTTATGCCATGTGATTCATATATTCAAATATAACATAATTAAAATGCATAAGAATAATACCTTTTGATATTGAATAACCTTAGCTCTTGTTGTCCCTTGGCACCAAGAAGGGGGCTTGAATTGGTGTATAAAAATTTAAAAGACAAATAAGAGGGGAAGAAAAATGAGTAGAGATGAGACAATGATTTATAGTGGTTCGGGTATAATTGACCCTACGTCAACTCCCTAATCTATCAATTGTGTATTTCACTATCTTAAGGTATTTTCAAGCTCACACCCAACTTGTACAACTTGTGTTTTGATGGCTCACACACAACCTTACAACAATGTGTTTTTAAACAATGTGTTTTTAGGCTAACACACAACCTCACTCAAGTGTTTCACTAAGCTCACACTTAAACCTTTCTTGAAGTGTTTTTACAGGCTAACACTACAACCTTACAACTTGGTGTTTTAATGCTCACACCTAACACTTACAATTTCATAAAGAAAATTGAAGAAAATGAGTAGCAAAGATTAAGAGCTTTAATTACTTGTAATAAATTTCTTAACAACCTTCTTCATGGCTGTTTGATGGAGTATTTATACCCAAACTTCACCAAAGAGACATTGCAGAACATAGCTCACCAAATCTTTGAGACATGCTTGATAGATTCTGTATTAAATGCTTGACAGTCTCAATTTGCGATCGCTACTACTCATTAGAGATCGCGAAATCTAAATTCCTAAAGGAAAATCTCATTTGTGTCTAATGGCTAGTCCACGTGGTAGCTTCTGATTAGTTCACCATGAAAATTTAGTCGTTGCTCTTTAACCTACTTTTAGAAGTCGCGGTCGCGAGCTTTCTTGTATAAGACACGACATAAGACTTGAATTCGTCTACCAAAAATGGTTATCTTCTTCTTCATAATTCATGGTCGCTACCAACAAGATGCCTTCGCGAATTTTGACTTCCAACGATCTGCTGGAACACGAGTCATGCTGTGACTGTGGACTTGCTTCCCTCCTGAGTCACTTCGAAAGTCGCGATCACGACTAGGGCATGACATACACCGCAATTTTGTCTTTCAATTTTGGACTTTGTCATTTGGATGAATTGCGGCCGAGAATGGTTCTGTGATTTCACCTGTCTGCTTTCTAGAAATGCTTCCTCACATATCGCAATCGCGAATACAACGTAGCAGTCGTGATTTAGAAGTCATTTTTCATACTTGAGAAATTTCAAGCTTCATCCAACTTCCAACTTTAGATAAAAACTAAAGACTGCAAAATAACACTTATTTGAAATATTAGACATGATCAATCTCCTTTGTCAAGATCAAAAAAGGTCCAAGACTTGGGTTAACTACCCTAGTCCAACAACATCAACTATTTCAATAGCTAGTTTTTTTAGTTTAGCTATATAAGAAGCATTTTTAAGACCAAAAATAGGTTAGAAACTTTATGAACACTTATGCAAACTTGTAAAATTTTCGTAAGTCTTTTTGCAAACCTTTTTGGGTGTTACTTATATTTTTAGGTAGAGTAAGATTACTTTGTTACTCTTTTTGAGTGTAGGATTTCTTGAACACTAATAGTGTATTTGCTACCTAATTTAAGAGGCATTAACACTGCTTGGATTTATCCTTGCCAGTGGTTGTAAAGGTTGTTATTGTGCCTAAAAAAATACTAAGGGAAAGGTTGTCCTTGAGCTTGAAAAAGGGAAGGTTCTTCCTAAGCTTGTAAAAGGAAGGGTTGTCCTTGAGCCTATAAAAGGAAAGGTTATCTTTAAGCCTGAAAAAGAGAAGGTTCTTCTTAAGCCAATAAAAGGGGAGATTCTTCTTGAGCCTATGAAAAGGAAGGTTGTCCTCGAGTCTTCGAAAGGGAAAGGTTGTTCCTAAGCCTGCGAAAGGAATAGAAAAGCCTAAGTGAAAACTTGGGGAATGGAGTAGGCACATTACTAAACCACTATAAAATTTTTGTGTTCATTTTCATTTGTAACTTTTACTGCTTAGTTTATGTGTTTGTCATTTTTATTTACAACTCAATTCATCCCCCCTTGGGTTACCTCATCTACCACTTAGGACTAACAATTAGTATCCAAGCCTGACCACTTTTTAAGCTTAAGTGCAATAGTTAGACAATCATGACAACCATTAAGTCTTCTTCTTATGGAAGATTTCTCAAAAATGGATTGACTAAGACTATGGAAAGCAATATGTCCATAGAGCTAAAAGATCACTGTCAAGAGGAAAGGAGAAGAAGGAGCTTAATGAATTCCACATCCACTAATGATGATGAATTCTCCTACAATAGAAGGATTAAAAAAAGGAAGGCCAAAAAGAAAGTGAAAGCTGGATATCTAATGACCATAGAGTATGAATAGAATAAGGTCTCTCCTAATGAGGTTTATGAAGTAAATGATCATATCAAAACATAGTCACAATAATAAATCTGATTGAGGCCTTAGAATCAACAAATAATGATTTGGATAAATATTTTTATAGAAACATAATTTTGAAAAATGAAAATGAAATTTCCTCCATTTATAGAATTAAAGATGAGCTTCTTAAAGAAGTTGGTTGTTTAAGGGAAAAAAAAAAGGAACTACTTACAAAAGCACTTTTCTTAGATTCTAATGAAAGAGAATTTTTGAAAATGAAAATTGATGCTTTGGAAAGATAAAGTGAATAGTGGAACTCTGAAAAGAAATTTTGTGAAATTTTTTTCCAAACAAAATGACAGTTTAAAAAAAAAAGAGGTTTTGGACTTGAAAAACTCTCTTTCAAATATACTAAAGGAAAAGAAAAATTGGATTTACTTTTAGGCTCTCAAAGGGATAGTAGTGTGAAACATGACATTGGATATAATCATGCCTCTTCCTCCACTTCTAAAAGTGTATTTGTTAGAGCTTCACCTTCTAGAACACCTAGTGTCTAAGGTGTTGAATCACTAAGCTCTTCATAAAAGGCTAATGCTAATGCGAAGCCTGAAAACACAACACTAGCATATGCATACATTAAAAGACCTAGGTAAAAGGCTAATCATGCTTATATGTATGCATCTCATAAGTCAAGAAGGTAAAATGTGCTACGCTCTACTCCTAAAAGAAAAATTACACTTGTTCACACTCACCCTTGGGTGCATATATAAAAGACTCATATGCATAATCATAGTTGCTTTCACTCACACTTTCATATGCCAAAGGCAAATTATGGCTTTATTTATAAAAGCAAATATGTTAAAAATGCACAGGTTCCTCCACATTTTAGGTTTCAATCCTTTAGGAAGGCACCTCATACTTGTTCTTCATAAGAGCTTAAGAAACCATTTGTATGGCAATGCTTTTCTTATGGAAAATATGGCCATAAAGCATACTTTTGTTATGCTAGGCTAAGAGATAAGCATGTTTATTTCACTAACCACCATGGATCTAAGAGAAAATGGATACCAAAGATAATTTAATTTTACAAGTTTTATGGCTCCTAACCTTCTGATTAAAATGGAGAAACAAATGGTGAATAGAGCTATAAAATTAGAAAAGGAGTTGAAGTTTTTAAAAAAGAATTGTATTTTTGGAGAACACAACAATTAGTATCAATTGGTATCATTAACTATAATATATTTTTGTCCCTCATTTTGTTTTGGTCAACATGCTTTTATTGAGGGACAACTTGAATTTTGAACCATCATTGATATCAATTGGTGTTTTTATTTTAGGAATCTCTAATAACTACCCTTCCTTTCTTACTTTCCTTGATTTATGAAGAGAACATGTAACCCCAAGTTATGTCAATTGAATTTAGTTTGAATATCTTGGTTGATTTATTAGAAGAAAACATAAAGATAGGGGGGAGTTTTCATTTACTTAGTGTTCTATAATTTTGGTACCATCATGTTTGCTTTGTTTATTTTGAGGAAGATGGTCTAGATTTTAGGAAGATAATGCTTGTATGTTTGTAAGAGAGATAATATTTTTTTTAAATAGAGGTTCAGTTTCAATAGCTCTCTTATATATGTTCTTCCGAGACTCTAATTCTCCTTGATCTGAGGTGACTATACATATTCTCTACCTTTTATTGATAAGAATGAGATCCTATCTAGAAAAGAGCCACCAAACCTCATGTGTGGGAGGAATAAGGTTGGAAGGATCTTTTGTAAAGTGACTTGTGGATATCATGCATACATGCATCTATTGCTTACTCATGCATCATATTGTTAGCCTTTATTTTGCAACCATTATAACTCTGTCTAAACCCTCATGGGAAGAAGAGGCAATAGACTGGCTAGAAAAAGTAAGACATCGAGCTAGAGTCAAAAAGTTGGTCCAGTCATATAACCAAACATAACATTAGAAGTTTTGGAAAGGTTGATGGTCAACTTCAACTATAAGATGGACGAAAGGATTGCTGAAGAAGTGAACAAGTGATTTAATGAGATCTTAAACAATGGCGGCACATCTACCAATACGGTTGATAAAGGGAAAGTACCTATGAAAGCTTCCAGCCAATGGTGATTGATGATGATTTGTTTAGGATGAAGGAATACCATGCAAATAAAATCGCCAAGGACACGTGTAATGCCACAATTATCCCTGATAAGGCTATAAAAATTAGGAAGGAGAGTACTCGATTCAATGAGTTTGCTAAACAATTAGAGAAAATATAGAAAGCTCTAGGTGCTAAAGGTTTAGAAAAGGGAATAAACATTCAAGAATTGCTTGTCGTAAGCTTGAGAAACTACCAACTAATTTTTACATCCCTTCACTGCCTAAGTTCATAGGGATCCAAAATGTTAAGAACCATGTCCATTTGTATGTACTAGCGATGAAAGCATTTAGAGTCCATATGGATACTATGTTAGAGCTTTTTGAGTTATTATTGGAAGGATTTGCTAAGACATGGTACTTTAACGAGCTGAAGACTATCATGGAAGATTGGAAAGAGTTAACAAAAGCTTTTGAAAGGCACTATGCTTGTAAGTCAGATCTTGAATTCACATTATAGGATTTAGAATCTTTGAAGCAAAAAATTAGTGAAATCTTTAATGATTACATTGAAAGATAGAAAAAGATGGCTTTAGAGTTAACTATAAGGCCTATAGAGATGGAATAGGTCAGAATGATTATAAAAGGGGCTCTGCTTGGCATTAGCACCGAATGAGAAGAATCTTGGTCAGAAGTTTTGAGGATCTTTGAGAAGCAAGCCTATAGGCTGAAGAATTAGAATTTGAGTCAATACGACAATATGAGGGAAAGAGGAATGCCCCATCTCAGCCATCGTTTGAAGGAAACAAGACAACTAATGTCAATGCAATAAGGATGTTGCAACAGTTTACAAATTTAGGGATGCCTTTATCTAAGGCATTCAAGAGACTATAAAACAAAGGCGTGCTAAAACCTCTAATACTTAGGCCACCTCCCATACCATTGCCCAGGGGATTTGACGCTAATGCCTATTGTGTTTTTCATCAAGAAGTGGGTCACAACACTAATTATTGTTATAGGCTTAAGCATGAGATATAGGATCTTATTGATAATAAGACTATTTTTTTGCCTAATTTAGGGAGACCAAGCATCTGATGGAACCCACTCTTTAATTATTATAATGTCCCTCCCCCAAATCAAAAGACTTTTATAATAGATTATAGGATTCCTGAGGTGATTGTTATTACCACTATTAAGTGGGTTAATCCATGGGAAAGCTCAAATGCGGAGTCAAAGGAAGTACAAAGGAAGAAGATGATTTAGTTATAGGAAAAAGTGATGAAAAAAGAAAAATGAAATAAGTGAGCCATGTTACTCACAGTGGGAAGTATTATCTTAACAGAGAAGTTCCTAAAGAATTGAGGGCTGTAAAGGAGATAGGAGAGCTTATTGCAAAGGAGAAAAAGGAAGACGACACTATAGTGAAATAATTGAAAAAGGTACCAACTCATATTAGTGTATGAGAAGTACTTATCACTTGTTAGGAATATAAGAAGGCTATGATAGAAGCTCAATCCAATTTAATCATTTCCAACAAAGCCACGCTGAAGGATGCTATTGCATTGGTGACTCACAAAGGTAAGATTACCTTTGCAGATGAAGATCTGTCAATCGAAGGAAGGGATAATACTTTGGCCTTGTTCATTCGCTCTGAAGTGAAGAAAAGACGCATATTATGTGTAATGGATGAGAATGAGTCTAAGATTAACATTTATCCTTTGAAGCTACTACACAAGTTTGGATTGTCTGAAAGAGATTTAGAAGCTTTTGATAGTGTCATCAAGCTTATGATGATAACAGGAGGCCAGCTACGAGGGTGTTCAAGACTTTGGTAAAAATGGGCATAGTAGAGACGATGATGGAATTCATAGTCTTAGACATTCTTATCACCTTTTTTACTTTTGCTAGGAAGGCCATGGTATCATCCGTTGGGTGGTGTACCCTCTATAGTTCACCGGAAAGTTAAGTTTCCTTATAAAGGAGCATTTGTCATCATCTGTGCAAAGGTTGGGGAGATTATATCAACTTTTAGTGTGGTTCTGTATCTTTGAAGATTCCAGATTGTAGGAGTCATTGATAAATGGGTTGATCATAAAGTTATGGTGATTATGAAGAACATGAACTTCCTTTCAGGGTAAGAATTGGGAAAGAATTCCACCAGCATATCAGAGTACCTAGAGATTACCACTAAGACCATAAGGAAAGGATTGGGGTATCATGACGAAAGGTTAAGGGAATGAATTAGAGATTTGCATGGACCATTGTCAGATTTTTTCTGTAAAGGAAAGGGAAATCACTAGAATATTAGAGTAAAGGACTACTCAAAGTGAGATGTTATTAAGCCATGACATGGATGAACTTGAGCAGGCTTTTTTCCAGTCAGATGTTGGTGAGGTAGGATATCATAACTATCATGACTCATTGGAAGAGGAAGACAATAAGAAGAAGAAAAAAAAAGAAAGGAAAGTAGGTTGTGAGAGTAGAGGATGGTCAAGAATCAACTCAACTTGTAGTTTTATATAGATCCCAGACTATATGGCCATGGGATGATAAGAAGGTCATTAATGAATAGGCCGAGCAGTATTTGCTAGATCAAAAATTTTGGGTTGCTGGGGAAGACCATGTAAAAGATGGGCTTGAATCAATGAAGCATAATACACCTTTCATGGACTTAGAATGGGAATATACTGAGCCATGTAAGTTTACTGAAGTTGTGTACAATGAGAAAAAATTAGAGGATATTAAGAACATGATATTAAACTCCATTAAAGAAGCAAGTGATAAGGAAACACAAGGTCCTATGGTGGAGACTGGGTCAACTATGGTAAAAAGTGCAATTTTTTGGGTAGATTTTTTGAAGATTAAACTATCGGATGATTAGATAAAATAGAGTTTTAAGGGGGTTGTTAAGGTTGTCACAAAGACGAAGGATAGAACAAAGAATAAGAATGAAACAAATGTTACCTTAGGTGATGACACAAGCATTATGGCTAATAAGGAGAAGAATAGGAAGAAAGCATAGGAAAAGGCGGCTCTTGTTACTCTACAGGAGGAAGCTATCTTTATAGATGCCATTGATTTTCTTATTTCTAGTATCTTTTAAGGACGATGGTGTATTTCTTGCTAAATTTTAAGGCAATGAATGGTGAGTTTGCTTACTTATATGTTGTGTTTCCTGATGTTAGCATGTATAGCATGCATCATTTCATGAGCATATTTAATATTAATTTTATGCATACTACATCATTTAACCTTGGCATACAACAAAATTCGAGAATCTTGCACATTGCTAATGATGTCACACCAAAAGAGTGAGGGACGTTTGAGCAACTACTCAAGAAATACCAGAGGGTCTTTGCTTGGACATATGAGGATATGCCAAGGGTTGATAAGCAGATTGTAGAATACAAAATCCTAACCTACCCACACAAGAGACCAGTGAAGCAAAAATTATGAAGGACGAGACTCAAGTGGGCCCAGCTGGTAAGGAAAAAGTAGCAAAGCAATTGAATGCCAAATTTTTAGAGGTGGTAGGCTTGCATAATATAGAATCCTGACCTATCCACATAAGAGACCAGTGATGCAAAAACTACGGAGGATGAGACTTGAGTGGGCCCAACTAGTAATGAAAAAGTAGCAACAATTGAATGCCAAATTTTTAGAGGTGGTAGGCTGTCATGAATGGTTAGCCAACATAGTGCCAGTACTAATGAAGGATGGAAGAGTAAGGATATATGTTGATTATAGGGATCTAAATAAAACACGCCCAAAGGATGACTTCCCTTTGTCACATATTGACGTATTAGTTGGCAACATCGCAACATATGTGATGTATTCTTTTATGGATAGGTTCTCTGGGTATAGCCAAATTCTAATTGTCATCATAGATAAGGTAAAGATAACCTTCATCATAAAATAGGAGATGTACTACATTAAGGTGATGTCATATTGGTTGAAGAATGCAAGAGTGACATACCAGTGAATGGCAACGACCCTATTGCATGACTTGATCCATAAAGCAGTGGAGGTATATGTAGATGACATGATAGTGAAGTCAAAAATGAGGGAAAGACACTTCAAAGCCTTGAAGAAATTCCTAAAAAGGATAAATGAGTATAACTTGAGGCTAAATTCAAAGAAGTGTGTATTCGAAGCCACCTCCAGCAAGCTACTTGGGCATGTGTCAGCAAGAAAGGTATTAAAATTGATCTTGATAAGATGAAGGCAATTCAAGACATGCTTATGCCCAAGATAAAGAATGAGGTATGAGGTTTCTTGGGCTATTTATAATACATTAGCCAATTCATAGCAAGATTGACCTCTATCTATGAACCCATCTTTAAGTTGCTAAGAAAGGTTTAGCTAGTGGAATGGAACGAACAGTGTCAAAAGGCATTTGAGAAAATAAATGAATATATGGCTAACTCATCGGTATTTAAGCCATCAAGGCCCAAAAAGGCTTTTAACTTTGTATTTGATGGTAAAGGATAGTTATGTGGGTGCGATATTAGCTCAAGAAGATAGTACAGGGGACTAGCACACAGTATACTACCTCAGTAAGATGTTGTTGTCTTATAAAGGGAGGATAATCAGATAAAAAAAAAACTTGTTTAGCATTGGTTTAGGTGATAATGAAATTAAGGCATTATTTTTAGTCATACTTGGTGGAGGTCATTTCAAAACTAAACCTAATTAGATATCTCCATGTGGCCCAATCCCTATTAGGAAGACTGGTAAAGTGGTTGATAATGCTGATTGAATTTGATATTAAGTAGTGGCTAAGAAGGTAATTAAAGGACAAATAATTTTAAAATATTTCACATAACAACCACTTGAAGAAGAAGAATCAGAGCCTCCCAATTCGCAAATGAAGAGTCAGAAGCAATCGAGCCCTTAAGAAGGAGAGTTTACTTAGATGGAGCCATAAATAAAAAAGGGGCAGGTGTAGAGGTAATTATGATTTTTCCATAAGGAGAACTCTTTTTGTAGCCAAAAAGTTAAAATATAAGGTAACTAGCAATGTGGTTGAATATGAAGCATGCACATTCAAACTCTCAAAGCAAATAAAGGTTAAGGTAGCAGAGGTGTTTGGGGATTCACTATTGATCATTTCACAGATAATAGAGAGTGGGAATTAGAAGAAGAATGTTTGGCCTTATATTTGAAGCATGTGGAAGAGTTGAGGAAAAACTTCTAAAGGTTCTCATTTCATCATCTACCGAAAGAAGAAAATGTAGTGGTTGATGCTTTAACAACTCTAGTATTTATTTTGAATGGGATGAAGGTGATGCCCATAAAGTCATTTATCATACTCTAATCCTGGACATAATGTTACAAGGAT
Source organism: Omphalea diandra (assembly GCA_949677035.1). Taxonomy (NCBI): domain Eukaryota; kingdom Viridiplantae; phylum Streptophyta; class Magnoliopsida; order Malpighiales; family Euphorbiaceae; genus Omphalea; species Omphalea diandra. Next base: position 14,385 of record CATIWR010080606.1, read on the forward strand.
GCAAGAGTAATGCAAGTGTCGGTGGATCATTTCCCCTGGTGTTTCGATATACAATGGTACTTAAAAACGATGAATACCCAAAATGGGCTGAGAAGAAGGATAAAGATGTGATTTAGAGACTACCTTGCAGTTGGATAAGCACGATGATGGCACATGCACCATTGCATTTGGGACACTTGAACATATATGTAATGTTTATATAGTTCCATGGAAAATTGTCTTATGTTGTGTGCATGTTATAAGAAGAAGTAGAAGAATAATAATAATAATAATAATAATAATAATAATAAGGAGAGGGAGAAGAGTGAGCTGCCTAAGGAGGAAGCCTAAGGTTTTCTGGTTCTGGGACAATAGGTAAGTTAATTTATCTTCTTCTCAAATGAAATTAATACTTCATGACATGTTAATCATACATGGTTAGTGAGAATTATGGAGTATTTGAGGTAGAGATATTGGATGGAAGTTGAAATTCAAAAGAATAAGAGTTGATTGTGTTGTTTTTATTGTTAGAGCAGAATTTTGTACCCACAATTTCATAACCCTATAAGAGGAATTATAGAAAGTGCAAAATATGAAAGTTGTAGCTTTATGCATCATCTAAATTCTTATCAAACAGTTTTGCTTGATTTGGTGTGCGTGAGGAGTTATGGCTCCTTCATTAGGGCTGGTTCACAACCAACTAAATCACCTCAGTCTTTCTATTTTCTTATATTTTGATAGTCTTATGTTCTGATTTTGACAAAGTGTAAAACATGAAACCTGTAGGGTTATATTTCCTCTAAATGCTTGTAAAGCATTTTGGATTGATTTGTTGTGTGGAAATAGATATGGCTCATTGTGACTGACCCTGTATCCTGATGAAACTTTTAATTCTATTTTCCAAGAATTTGATAGCCATAAATTAATAATTTAGCAATGTGTTAAACTTGAAAGTTGTGTATTTATATATTTTCTAAATGACTGCAAAATATTTTCACCAAATTTTGTATGGTTGTTGAAATATTGCCCCTTCGTGATGATTGATTATCTCCATGTTGAAAATCTGCTCACCTTGAGATTGTTCATTTGTTTTGGTGATTTTATAGACTAAATTAGACAATTAGTAAAACATGAATAATGTTTCTTTTTGTGTTGTGTAACATCTGGTAGATTAGTTTTGCAATTTGATTTGTACAATTTGAGATATACTAAAGAATATGAGACCTACTCAGACTTAGATGACATGGAAACAGAGCAAAATTCAAAAGTTCACCCCATTTTTTGTGTGTCTTATATTGGCCTGAAATTTGAATATGTTATATCGTTAAGTGTCTAGTTTATTTGAAAAAAAGAATTAAGTCATTTGGATAATTATATCTATAATTATTATTATGAGAGTGTAGCAAGCTTAGACTGCCATGTAAGGAAAAACATGCATAAAGACTTGGTCCACTTGCATGGATCATGCCATAGTTGCATACCAAGCATTCATAATCATTTTGCATACTTATAACCATGTATGTATCAAATGTTAGGATCTCAACACTTTGAGGAAGCCCTAGAGAGAGAAACAAACCTACCGTAAAGGTTGGTTACATCAAAAGATGAGTAGAAATGATAATTAGATTCCAATGTGTATTTGTGTGATAATTTTATAATGTGATTATGTCCTATTACATGTATATGTGATTGAATTGTTACCTTTTACATATGAATACAAGTCAAGCAATTGAATTGTTACCTTTTACATATGAATACAAGTCAAGCAAGAATTATATGGTCTTAATGATTACTTAGTATACCATTGTTATGAACACTTGCATATGGAACTAAAAGGATGTTATGACCTGTTTGTTAAACACTTGCAAATTATGTGGAAGATGGACTATTATGTCCCATTACATATGTTATGGATCAAATGGTTCACTTATTATATGCTGGCCAGCAAAATCAAATGCCACTTTAATTACATGAATTCCTGGGTGTAGTGTTTGCCTTGCAAGGTCACAACAAAAAAAATGAATCTATTGCACCAGCACTTGCACAGTCAATTGTTGTACTTGTAATGTATCCTGATGATATTCTTATGTTAGTTGTGCCATAAGAATCTAAATATTATTTTTATTCATTGAGTCATGACTCACTAAATTGCAATTTTTTTTTAGATATTGAAGCATAAGATTGGACATTTTGGTGCTTAGAGTTTTGCATCGAGACACATAGACCATAAGTCGTCGGCTGAATTTTAACTCTCTCTCTCCTTGTGTCATGTACATACATCTAAATAGGAACTGATTTATAGTCACTGGCCTTAAAATTAGTTAACATATATGTACATTAAATACATGTTTGATTGTGTATGTATAATGAATAAACCTTTATGCATATGTATTTTGGACATGAATACTATAAGTTTTATAAATGAAAATGGTTGTTACAAAAGGACTTCTTATAGCTCATTATGCCCCATACTGCAAAGCGAAGGTAATTGTCCTCCACGTTGTCCTTAGGATCTAGCCCCTGCAACAGACCCAGCTCAATGGTCTACACCTATAAATAAGGAATGACATGAACACCAAAACAATAAGGAAAGACCAAAGTACAGAGAACAAGAGAGGTAATCGATAATTACAATGAGGACTCTCTAGGTACTACACATGTATCCCTTACTCTAGGAGCATCGGTCAAGGTGATGGTAAAGGTACGCTAGTGTCGCCAGTCTCCAATCGAGACAATGTAGCAGGCCTACATCCTCTTGCATGTGAGATCTCAGACACTCCATAAGCATTTGAAAAGATGGCACCAGATAAGGCATACAATAAGAAGTAGCATGCGTGTTGGTTAATCACCTTGTCTGGGCTATCGTTAGTGACCCTGGGTGCCCTAGCTCAACCTTGGCATGGTCCTACCCCCTTGAACTGGGGAACAACTAAGGACTCTCAATAAATAATCCCTTTGGTGTATTGGATTATGTACACCAAAGTTGGTAGGTAGAGGTATACTTGCAAATCGCAACCCAATTAAGAATGTGAGGTCCCCATCGTGATCATGACCTCACCAACCAATGGTAGATGGAAGGTGTGAGTCGTGTCCATCCATCGCTCTAGTAGAGCATGCATCATTAACAAGTTGATCCTTGGCACCTCTTCTGATAGCATTTGAAGAAAGGTCCAAATCCTAGTCCCCTCTAGATGGGCCAGGACCCGAGGGTGTAGAGTACGATGCCACCACCCTTCTGAAAGGTGACAATACACTGTGGAATAATAAGGTCAATAAATGGCCTAATGTGCAAACATGTATATATCTTAACATGATTATTGAAGTTGGAACATAAAAAGGTGGTAAATCTTAGTCGCTAGAGCTCATCCATAAGATTTGAGAAAACTGTGAAGTTAATTTTGCTTCTAAAAAAATCATTCAGGGATAAGGTGACATGAGACTAGCGAGGTTAAAGAGAACAATGGGCTATTAAGGAATGTACCCTCATTGTGCAAAATTACTTCATAAATTAATTTCAATTTTTTCCTTATTCAGGTTGCAAGATGAAAGCCTAAGGAAGCAAATCAAGGCAATTAATTATACTCATAACAAAAAATAAACTCCATCAAAAAAATAAAAGTGAGTGTCTTAGAAATTATTCCTAAATATTTTATAAGCTAGCTTAGTGTTTGCAGGCCAAAAATAAAGTTCTAGGACAATGCCTAAAATCTACAAGTGAGAAGGTGCACAGTAAATAAATAAAATTAAAAGGTAGGAAAAGAGCACCTACCGCTTCTAAGGCAACTCTTGCAAGATGACGACATAAGTTGTAGATTGTTAGTGCGTTGCCTTTCGAAGGAAAGTCAGGCAAAATCATTTTTACAGTCACACCCTTTAGCGGGCTCATCCACGTAAATCCCCATTAGGATCATAGCCACTCTAAAGCATCCAGAGTTAAGAGGTCCTCGTAGAGGAACTCCTTTTAAATGTCGAACTTTTCATCGTTATCAAACCTAACCATAGCAATCACCTAAAGAAGTTGAGGTAACCTATAAGCTAAGTCGAAAACGTTGAGAGAAAGAGAGTGAAAAGAGATGAGGAATAGTGCAAATGAGATGGAGTGCCTTCAGAGGGACTTATATGGTGGCCTCGAGCTATATAGCTCTATTGGGCTGAGCCAACCCAGGTTGGCCTTACAGACCCAGCTCCTTCCTTAGCCCCGAAATCTTAACATCCTTCTAGCCCAATAAGCTCAGCTTCCTTTAAGCCTAGTTATATCTAAATTATCAAAATAACTCTAACGTTCCCTCAAGCTCAATTACATCTAAATTATGAAAATGACCCAGAGCAGCCAATTTACTAAAAATACCCTCACTACTTTTGGACCACTCAGAGAACACCCCAAGTTTCCATAATTCAAGTCAGACCACTAAGATATTTATGAATGACAAAAGAAGTCTTTTTAAGGAAAATCTTTCCCTTATAAATAGCAAAGCCTAAGGAAAGTGCTTTTTACATCATCTAAACCCAAGGCCCATTACCTTCAAATAAAAACCAACCCCGGGTAAGACAAAAGAGCTATAAGAATAAGTTTTACCAATTACAGAAGGGCTCGAATGACACGAGGACCACCCAGGTGGTATCCCTAAACCAAAATCACTAGTTAAAAAGACTTAAGTGCCTATGAAGTGAAACTCAACCATGGTACTTGCTAGGCTGCCAAGAAGTTCAGTACCCATTTGAGAGCTACTAAAGAAAGATTAACCTCAGTACTTACTAGAGGGCTGCTGAAAGGAGAAACTCAACATTGGTACTTGCTAGAGAGTTGCTAAGAAGTTTAGTACCTGCTTGAGAGCTGATGATGAACAATCGACCCTAGGACTTGCTAGAGGGTTGTTCAAGAACAATCAACCTTAGTACTTGCTAGAGGGCTATTAGAAGGAGAAACTCAACCTTGGTACTTGTTAGAGAGCTACAAAGTTTAGTACCTGTTTGAGAGCAGTTGAATAATGACCAACTCTAATACTTGCCAGAGGGCTGCTAGAAAGAGAAACTTAACCTTGGTACTTGTTAGAGGATTGTCAAAAAGCTTAGTACTTGCTCAAAGAGCTGTTAATAAACTTGTATCCTTTCATATCCTTTATGTAGCGTTTAAGTTTAAAACTAATGCTTTATTGTGGCTTGTCGAATTGTCATTTCTCAAATGTTATTTTCCAAGCCTTACAAAGTAAGGGGAAAACTATAAGCATCGGATTTTAGGTCTTTTGATGTAACCTGAAGATGAAAATCACTGAACCTATTCCCAAGATGTAAGGGGAAAAGCCAAAGGAAGAAAAATAAAACCTTGGGAGACCTTAAAAAAAAATAAAACCAAGCTTAAAACCAAGTCAAAACCTAAAACTAAACCTAAGACCAATCCTGATAAGAAGGATGTAACCAAGCTTAAAACCACATCAAAACCTAAAACTAAACCTAAGACCAATCCTAATAAGAAGGATGTACATCCCACTAAGCTAAGATGAATAGCCCATCCCAAAATAGAGATGTACAACCCTACCTTAAACCCTAATCCTCAAAAGTCCTCTCTGAAACACTAAGGTTCCACAGCCCTGACAGATGGACATACAAGCCTTCCTTAGTTGTACAACCTTGGTGCAAACTCTAATTCCAATACATTCACCTTCTTCTTTATGATTAGGTGTGTCCATAGTGTGACCAAAAATATTTTTGGCATTGTGCACGCATCCAACACCTATAAATACCCTCCTCTCTCCCCCTCTCCCCTTCTCCCTCCCCTATTTTAAGAGAAAAAGAATAGGCTTACAAACCCTAAAGTTACTCTAGAAAAATCATCTCTCAAAGAACCTTAAACACATAAACCCTAAAACCCCAACTCACCCTACTCATTCCAAGGTGGAACTAAGTCTTTGTTTTCATCTTCAGTGCATTTCCCTAAGCATTTTGGGAGGACATTAGACTCATTGTGTGCCTTTAAGGGTAAAGGCTTTAGTAGAAAACATCTAGGACTCCCCCAAATCCATTTTCTTCCTTCCCTTTTTTCCTTCCACTATTTTGTACAATCTAGGAAACAAGGTTTGTATAGTCTTCATAGTAGGCTGTACAACCCAGTTTGCTTGGTAAACAAATTTGTTACCAAGTTGTTCTCTTCTCATCCTTTGAATTTTTTTTGAAGCACTTTTTTATGGTAATCTATGACTCTAGGGGTAGAATAAGATGAGATTTAATAACCTAGAATGCTTATTCACTTTAAAACCAGAGTCTTTTTTATTCTCTAAATGATTTTCATTGCCTTTATATCTAAATTATTTTGTATTCTTTCCGTTGTTTAATGTTGAAATTATGTTTTGGTTCTATTTTAGATACTGAGATGCAATGTTCAAGTGAGGAATTTGAGATTCCCTTGACCTTTAAAGCCTTTTTAATGTTGAAGTTCCTGTGCTAGTTTGTGAATAGTGTTTTACTTCTTCAACTTCTTATTTTGATTTAGTATCTTAATTTATGTAATAGTTAATTGTGCCTCAAGTTTTTTAGCTCTTTGTGAGCAATATGAAGGAGGGTTCATCAACCCTAGGAACTCATTTGAGGTGAATCTTTTCCCTACCCATCTAATGTCCTTCAAATGCCCTACATTATTTTTTCATCTTTCCTTGCATCATCCATGCATTTTTTTTTAATGTTTTACATTTTGTTTTGTGATGATTGAATGTTATCACAGACTTAGAATGAGTGTTAGGGTACCATGATTTTAGGAGATATGGTGAGATGGCCATTATGGACCTAATTTGCTTCTTTTATTTACTTTATGTCTTCTTCATTTGTTTCTTTTCCATATTGATTCATCACTAAATCATTTTCTTCCTTTAGGTGTAGGTGCAATTACTTGACTTAGTCCATGAGTTTGGTCTTAGTCATTATAACATGTTGATGTGGATGAATGCATGATAAGCCCCATACCATAATGCATAATCCCCCTTCCCTTTAAGATGATTATGTTTGAGATAATGTATGGGTGTATGGCTACACATAATGATCCTTATACCAAGATGCATGACCTTTTTCCCCTTTTGGTTGATAGAATGGTTTGATTAACTTGATTACACTAGATGTATGTTTAAGGGTGTTAATTAGACTAATCAATAACCTAGTTAAAACATTAAAAGTGAACCAAAGATGTCAAAGACTAAATCCCAATGTCCAAGCAGCTTAGGGGTGCCTAACATCTTCCCCAAACCTTACACAACTTTTGAACCCAATTTTTTATGTAGTTAAGACGAAATGGGCCTTCTAATTGACTTAGGTTATGTTCAGATTTTTCCTTCCTTAAATTCTTATTCTGACCAAAGTTGGGTAGCGACTCCATATTTTAATAAAGGATAGTGCTAATGTATTATCCCGCTTTAGTTCCACATTGACCACTACTTTGGAAAAAGGCTTTTATCTTGCATAAGGCCTCAAAGATCCCTCATGGATCCAAATCGCGATCCATGACTAGGGGTTATTACCAAAGTATGACCTTCATCCTCTCGATCCCCTAATGATCAATAAAAGATAGGAGTTACAAGTAAGATTCCACTAATTCGAGCGCAGCCATGAAACTAATTAAGGCACTCACACTCATGTATTACCCATAACCAGTCATGTAAATGTTTTCCCACTCTTTATGTAAATACTTATGTACATCCTTTGTCATCTTCATTAAAATTGATTTTCCATTTACTTATAAATCTCCTTCAAAGCAATGTAAAGAGTTTTCTTGTATAGTTAAATCTCTCATTCATTATCTATTAGATCTTGGAATGGTGCAAATTAGTATAGTGTTCTAAGGATTTTATGTCAACATTTCATTTATTTTTAGTATGTTTTGTTACCAATGTTGGCCATGATTTTTAGCCTAGATTTACTTTGACAGTTTTTATGTAAGTTTCATGTTTTGTAAGCCTTTTCAAGCTTAAATTTTACATACAAGTGTGTTATAATCCTTAAATCGATGAATAAAGTAAATCTAGCAAGGAAAGAATAAGTTGGTCTATCACTAGTCGTGACAAATTGTATTGAGTCGGCACAGTGACCATATAGAAAGCAACTATACCGACTCATACTAGTGTGCTAAGTAGGCACAACACCCCTTCACAACACCTTTTTGTAAAGGCACCTCTTTGACACTGTCATGACTTAGTGCACTTTAAGGCTCATAAATTCATGGACTTAGCCTATATTTAGACATCAAAAATCATTCATACAACATTCGAGAAAAATAAAAAAGTTCTAGAAAGAGAGAATTAGTAATTTGTGAAAAGAAGCATACTTCTAATTTGGAGTTAGTTTCCCTTAGAGTTCTAACAAAAGTCTAACCATTCCAAGAGTGAAGACTTCTTTAGATCTTCATCTCATTCTTCTTTTCTTCTCTCTCTTTATTTTGTCTTATTATTTTTATTTGCCTTCTTGAATTAATCATGTATTTAGGCTAAGTTGTATGAACTAGATTGCACTAATCTATGGAACAATGAATTTAACATTTCTCTTTTCTATAAATGAATTTGAATTTAAGTTTGATTGTAAATTATTGTTGTTATATATGATTGATCACCATCTATGATGTGTTACTCAATGATTCATAATGAGAGTTAACTTCTATGATGGAAAACCAATTAAATTCACTTAGGTTAAAGGATTATACTTAAGAAAGGAAATCTACTGTAAGGAGTTTAAAGGATTGACATGAAGCATAACTTTTATGTTTACAAATTATAAAAAAAAGTGAGTGAGTATAGTTCTATTCATAGACATTTTTGTTTGACTTAAAGATAAGCACTTAATGACATTAGGTTGATTCTCCAATCAATTCATTCTACAACATTTCATGATTATTGGTTGTTTCATTTGAATATGTGTTGTCTAGTTTGATTTGCACATATATTTGATTTCTATTGTTAGATTAGTTTAGTTTTACTTACTTTGTTAGTTTAGTTTGCCATATCCTTTGATTTAATTTGTTATCCTAAACATCTAGAGTACTTAGTCATCCAATACTTGATTTACTTGGCTCCCCTATGAACCGATCCAATACTTGATTTACTTTGCTTCCCTGTGAACCGACCCCTATATACACACACACACACACACACACACACACAATGAAACCCATAAACAAGGATTTTGTCGCTGTTACTAGGGAAGCCAAAGTTTAATTTGAATTAGCATTATTTTAGATTAACGAAAGGTTGATTTAGGAATTTTAGTTTTTATTATTTTTATTTGTTTATATTTCTATCCTTTGATTGATTTTATGAATCGTTCTTAATGTTTTGATAGTATTGACCTGAAAATTGAATGAACTCTTTATTGTTTAGGCAAGGAAATAAGATACTTATTGAACAAAAAGAACATTAATGAAATCAATAAGAAATGACATAAGAAAGAAGAATCTTAGGCGATTTCACTATGCCTAATATAATATAGAGTTTTGGAGGAATTATTTCTCTTACCGCTGCCAACAACTTTGAAATCAAGCCAGGTGTGATACAAATTGTGCAAATAATCAATTTGTAGGATTGACAAGAGAGGATCTATATGCTCATATTCTCACCTTCCTTAATGTTTGTGCAACCTTTAGGATAAATGGCATATCGAATGATGCAATAAGATTACGACTATTTCCATTCTCAATAAAGGAGAAAGCACAAATATGGCTTGCTAGTCAACCTCAAAACTCTATCACTACTTAGGATCAATTGAAATAAGCATTCCTTCATAAGTATTTTCCACCACAAAAGATAGCAAAACTCTGGAATGAGATCTCCGCATTCAAACAAGTAAAGCCTTAGTCACTTTATGATAAATGAGAAAGATTCAAAGAGCTTAAAAAACAATATCCTCATCATGGTTTGCCAAAATGAATGATTCCCCAAATTTTCTATAATGGATTGATTGATGAAGATAAAGAATGTTATGAATGCAAGTGTTAGTGGGAAATGGATGACAACGACAACAACTGAAGTGATATCATTACTAGAAGAATTTGCTCTGCAAGGATATGTAGGTGAAGAAATAAGAGTGGCTAAAGCAATGAGAGTGATTAAGTTGGATATCATCGACATGTTGACCAAAAAAGTGGATTCCTCGATGAACTTGATCGCCATGTCATAAATTAATGTGATGGAAAGTTCAAATGTCTCATGTGAATTATGTGATGGACCTCATTTATTCCATGATTACAAAGCTAATTTCAAAGAACAAGTTAACTTTCTTCAAAAGGGTTACAATCAATGCAATGGAGCTATGCCAAGTACCTTTAATCAACCATGGAGGAACCATCCTGGTTTCTCTTAGTCAAACACCTTTGCATAACTTAACCTTCTATTCAACTCTATTAATAAAAACCCATCTGGTTTCTCAATGAGATAACCTCTACAACTACACCTAAGTCTAACCTTGAAGTCCTTTTTGAATAGTTTATAACTCAACAAAAGACTATCAATAAGAAAAACATGGAGCAATTTTTGCAATTGGAATTAAGGATTAACCAACTTGCTACCCATAATTGTATGCTTAAGACCTCAATTGCTCAACAAGCTTCTAATAATTCCAAAACTGTGGAAAAGCTCCATAGTCAATCATAATTTTAACAAATGGAGACTTGTCAAGAAATTACATTGAGAAGTGGCATGGAGGTTGAGAATTCCAAATCCAAAAGACCAAAAATTGGCAATCACGTAGTGGAGATTGAATTAAATCATGATGAGACAACTTCCAAGGATACAACGCTTAAGAAATCCAAGGATTTAACAAAGAAGGAAAAGTCCAATACCTATGATGAGACTAAGGTGAACTTGGCTACTTTGCATTTCCCATAAAGGTTATTAAAGTAGAACCTAGAAAAGCATTTTGGGAAGTTTTTGGAATATCTTAAGAACATGGGGAAAATTTTTGAAAGATATCATCAATCATAAAAATAAATTACAAGAAGATGGATTGGTAGCTCTTATTGAAGAATCACAAGCTATTTTTGTCTAAGCCACTTCTAAAGATGAAAAATCCAGGTTCATTTATTGTTCCTTGTATCATTGGTGGTACTAATTTTGATAAAGCTTTATGTGACATAGGCGCAAATGTTAGTCTTATGCCTTACTCCATCTACAAGAGGATTGATCTTGGTGAATTGAAGCCAACTACCATGAGTCTACCCATGGCAGACAAGTCGATTAAATACACAATTGGCATTTTGGAAAATGTTCCTACCAAGGTTGGAAAGTTTGGGATTTCAATAGATTTTATTATATTAGATATAAAATAAGATCCCAATTCCTATTATATTTGGTATACCATTCCTTATTATAATTAATATGGTGAATGATATGAAAAAGGGAAGATTACATCGAAAGTCAATGATGAGTCCATTGAGTTTGATGCCTTTAAGATGATGAATGAAACATCTCCTATTGAAGCTTATGCTAGAGTAGATGTTATTAATGAAATTGATAATTGTGTTAAAGAAGTATGGTATGAGTGTCTTGGCAAGAACCATTAAAGATGTGCTTAACACAAGGGGCCAATGAAGAGCATAATAATGATAAATAGTATATAGTGTAAAGATGCTGGAGGTAACGCCATATCTCTCACATAGAAGAGATTCACATTTTGAGCCATTAAGGAATGATGAAGATCCTAAGCCTACTTCACCGTATGAGAAGCCTGATTTTAAGCTTAAGCCATTGCCCTCTATTCTAAGGTATGAATTTTTAGAACCTAGTTTGAAAAGCCCTACATTGTTAATTTGTCTCTTCCTAAATAGTGAGTTAAGGCATTGAACAAGGTATTGCTTAGTCATAATCATGCCATAGGATACATCATTCATGACTTGAAAGGATTAAGTCCTAAAATATGCATGCACAAAATTCTTTTAGAGAATGATGTTAAGTCTTCCATTGAGGCTCAAAGGAGACTTGACCCTACCCTTAAAGAAGTGGTTAGAAAAGAAGTCATGAAATTGATTGATAATGGAATCATATATACTATAAGTGATAGTAATTGGGTAAGTCCTATCTAAGTCATCCCCGAAAAGGGTGGCTTGGCTATTATTAAGAATAAATCTAATGATTTAATACCCATTAGGACTATCACGGGTTGGCGTATGTGTATTAATTATAGGAAGCTAAATAGGTAACTAGGAAATATCATTTTCCTTTACCATTTATTGATCAAGTTTTAGAAAGGTTTGCCAAGTTTTCATTCTTTTGTTACTTAGATGGCCTTAGTGGTTTTTATCAAATCCCTATTTTTCTCGACGATCAAAGTAAGACTACATTTATATGTCCATATGGTACTTTTGCATTTAGGCATATGTCATTTGGTTTATGTAATGCACAAGAAGATGCATGTTTTTTTTTTATTTTTAGTAATATAATTAATGAATGTGTTAAAGTTTTCATGGATGCCTTTAGTGTTTATGGTGCTAACTTTTCCCATTATTTAAAAAATCTCACTAAAGCGTTGGATAGGTGTATTATGCATGGATTAGTTCTGAATTAGGAGAAATGCCCTTTCATGTTCTAAGAAGGAATTGTTTTGGGTCATATGGTATCTAATAAGGGTATTGAGGTTAACAAGGCCAAGGTAAAAGTGATTGTTAACTTGTCACCACCAAAGAATGTAAAGGATATATGAAGCTTTCTAAGACATGTAAGCTTCTATCGAAGGTTCATTAAAGATTTTTCTAAAATTGCCAAGCCAGTGTATAATCTTTTAGTAAAGGATGTGATTTTAGAATTGGATAAGTCATGTATTGAATCTTTTAAGAAATTGAAGAAGGCATTTATTTCAGCTCCAATTTTGCAACCATCGGATTGGAATTTGCCATTTAAAATCATGTATAATGCAACCAATTTTGTTGTTGGGACCATTTTAGGTCAAATGAAAGATGGAAAGCCATATGTTGTGTATTATGCAAGCAAGCTATTAGATCATACTCAAATTAACAACACAACCATAGAAAAGAACTTCTAGCAATTGTATATGCCTTTAATAAGTTTAGGGCATATTTGGTTGGTCAAAAAATTATAGTTTATTTGGATCATGTAGCCCTTAAATATCTCTTGAACAAGAAAGATGCTAAGACAAAGTTACTTCGTTGGATTTTGATGCTTCAAGAATTTGATTGTGAGGTTAGAGACAAGAAAGGTAGTGAGAACCTTGTAGCATATCATTTGTCAAGACTAGACCAGGAAGTGTTATAAAAGCAAGATGATGGAGTACCTATTAATAAGACATTTATGGGAGACAAACTATTTAGTGTTGCAAGTAAGGAAGTTCTATGATTCACTGGCATTGTAAACTATTTATTGAGTGGTATTTTACCCTACAATATGGATTATCGTCAAAGGAAAAAAATTCTTAAATGAAGTTAAATACTAGTATTAGGATGAACCCCTAGTCTTCAAAAGATATGGGGATGGTTTGATTAGAAGATGTGTTCTACAAGATGAGATATAAGATATATTGAGGCATTGCCATTCTATAGATGTTAATGGCCATTTTGGTGAATAGAAGATAGGTTCCAAGGTGCTTCAATTAGGTTTTTGGTAGCCTACACTCTTCAAGGATGCTCATACCTTTATTCTTTCATGCGATCATTGCCAAAGGACTGGAAATATTCGAAGAAAGCAAGAGATGCCTTTATAAGGTATTTTAGAGGTAGAAATTTTTTATGTTTAGGGAATAGACTTCATATGTGCATTTCCAAGCTTTTTAGGGAAAAAGTGCATCTTAGTTATGGTAGATTACATCTCCAAATGGGTTGAAGCTATAGCATCTCCTACCAATGATGTAAAGATTATTAAGAAGTTTCTTAAGAAAACCATATTTCTAAAGTTTGGTACTCTTAGAGCCCTTATAAGTGATGGTAGCTCTCATTTTTGCAACCATATCATTGAGTCATTGTTGAAGAAGTACGAGTAAGACACAAGATAGTTACTTTGTACCATCCACAAACAAGTGACCAAGTTGATGTAATCGAGAACTTAAATGGATTCTCGAAAGAATGGTTTATAGTACAAGGAAAGATTGGGCATTGAAGCTTGATGAAGTTTTATGGGCATATCATACGACATTTAAGACTCCTATTTGGTTAACTCATTATTAATTGGTGTACGAGAAATCTTGTCATCTACCAGTTGAGTTGGAACATAAAGCATATTAGGCTACAAGAGCTTTGAACTTCGATCTCATTAAGGTAAGTAAAAAAAGACTTCTCCAGCTTAATGAATTAAAAGAATCAAGAGCCAATGCCTATGAAAATGCAAGGATCTATAAGGACTAGGCTAAAAGATGGCATGACAAACACATTATAAAGAAAGAATTTCATGAAGGTCAGCTTGTTCTCTTATACAATTCAAGATTGAAGTTGTTTCCGAGTAAGTTGAATTCTAAATGGTTTAGGTCATTTAAAGTTGTGCAAGCCTCTCTATAAGGTGCAATTGAGATAGTAAATGCTACAGGTGAAATTTTTAAGGTAAATGGACATCGACTTCAGCCTTATTTTTTGGCGATCAGATTAATAATGGGATTACAATCCCTCTTGCGTTAACACCCTAACCCATCGAGGTACATTTCTAATACTTACCTTCTTTACCCTAAATAATTTTTCTTCTCTTCACCACTATTCTAGTCTCTTCATTTCTCTTTATTTTTATTTTCTTTCATTTTTACCATTTTATGGTTTATAACACATCACATTTTCATTTGGTTGAATAACATATTTTTCTTTTTTATGACTTATAAAAAAAAATGGAGAAAAGTCTGTGTCAAGTAGTGATGAATGTCTCGACTCAGTACAATGAACATCCAGCAACCGGATGTGTCGACTCACACTAGTGTGCCGAGTTGAGACACCCATTCCTAAAACCAAAATTTTGTTTAATATTTCTACCATTTTAATCTTTTCCTCTAAGTTTAATTTTCCTAGTTTTCAAAAATAACTATTAGTTTTTACTTTTTACTTTTTAACACATGTCTATACTCTTCTACCCACACACTATTTCACCCATTTTCAAATTTGAATTTGAAAGGTTGTGGCCTTTCTCACCCAAAAGTCATAACTTCTCGTCATTCTAACTTTCCTTCATTCTTCTATTTAACTCTCATCTTCCACAATAACTCATATTTCTACCACACTCAATTTTTAAACATTTCATTTTCTCTATTTCATTCCATACTCTTCTTTCATAAATTCGTTACACCTATATTCGTCTATCACTCATTTTCTTTTTTTCTCTTTCATTTCCCTATAATTATTTCACATTCTCCACCTTCTCTATTCTCTACATTTTTCTACTCACAATCATGGGGAGAAACAAAGGTTCTTTATCATCAAGGCCTTAACATCACCATAAGGAAGAAGAAGACGACCTAGCCAACACTTATGGAGCCAAGTTTCCTATCATTACACATGAAGAAGGTGCAAGGTTTGTTAGTCTTAAAGTTAGAGAAATTATGGCTTATAAGCATATTCCCCCTTCTCTTCTTTATGATATTGGCATGCATGAATCCTTGCCTCAATTATTATCTTCATGTGGCCTTAAGAACACATATGTTGACTTGATCACTGAATTTTACACATCCTTATACCTTTATCCAAATGATTCTCGCATTTTAGAATTTAGGATTTTAAGCAAAATGCACCAATTCGCACATGCAATCAGGCATAAGCATTTTGGTTTTAAAAAGGATGGTAATTGTGATATGCATAAAAATTTTGATGTTAATGAGTTTTGGACTTTCCTAATGGATTGCCAACACTATTTAACCCTAAGAAGGGTAAAGCCATGTTTAATAAGGATCTTACATATGGGCTATTGCACAAAGTACTTGTACGTGTTGTATTTCATAAATTATAGTTTAATCGAGTTTCATCCCAAGAGTTATTTTTAATGTGGTGCATTCATTAAAAAAAATAAGTTTGTTATACATATTGGATCTTTAATCAACTTTTGGCTTATGTTGCACATAAGGATAACCCCCTCATCCATGGTCATGTAGTCACTATTATTGCTAAAGCTTTGTGTGTGAACTTTGATGCATTAACTTGTGTTGTTAAGTATTCTTATTTTACCAAGCAATCTTTCATACAAAGAAAAGTTATAGATGCCAATTTTCAAATGATTATAATGAGAAGAATATCATATTGGAAGATGTTGGAACCATCATCACCACCACAAGTTAATCAGGTATTCATGCTAAGTTGTATGAACTAGATTGCACTATTCTATAGAACAAATGAATTGATCATTTTTCTTTTATATGAATGAATTTGAATTTGAGTTTGAATGTGAATTATTATTGTTATATATAATTGATCACCATATGTGATGTGTTAGTCAAGGATTTATTAGAGTTAGATTTTTTGATGGAAAATGAATTAAATTCACTTGGGTTAAAGGATTATACTCAAGAGAGGAAATCTACTATAAGGGATTTAAAGGATTGGCATGGAGCATAACTTTTATGTTTACAAATTATATAAAAAGTCAAAGTGAGTATAATTCTATTGATAGACATCTTTGGTTAACTTAGAGATAAGCACTTAAAGACATTAGGTTAATCCTTTAATCAATTCATTCTACAACATTTCATAATTATTAGTTATTTTATTTGAATATATGTTGTCTAGTTTGATTTGTAGATATATTTGATTTCTATTGTTAGATCAGTTTAGTTTTACTTGTTTTGTTAGTTTAGTTTACCCTATTCTAGATTTACTTTGTTATCCTAAACATCTAGAGTACTTAGTCGTCTAATACTTGATTCACTTTGCTTCCCTATAGATTGACACTATACTAAGAAGGTATATATATATATATATATATGTATGTATGTATATATATACACACACACACACATACATACACTCACACACTAAAAAACTCACAAGCATATGTACATATGTTCTTTTAGGAATTTAGCCCTACTTAGTCTAAGGTGACCATCATATATTCTTTATCCCGTATTGATAAAAGAATAAGACCTTGTTTAGGAAAGAGCCTCTAGACCTCGTGTACGGGAGAAATAAGCATAGATGGATCTTTCGCAATAAGGTGTTCATTTCATGCATACATGTATTATTTATCTTGTTCATTCATCAAGCATAAGATCTTTGTTTTGCAACCATCATAGCTTCATCTAACCTTTCATGGAAGAGAAGGAGAAATCAACTAGCTAGGAAGAGCAAGGAGCTAAGCCTAATAAAGACTAGAATTGACCATGGAACTAATTATATTGCATGAGATCATATAGAGGATAAAGGCTAAACTAAGTCATACCATTAGGGAAAATTATTGAGGAGGTGAATAAGCACCTCAATGAAATTCTAAAAAGAGCTAAGGCATTTGCAAATAGAATTGATAATAGGGGCATCCTAGCTAATGATAATTGATAATTATTTATTTATATACATCCACGGTACATCACAAAGCTAAAATCCTTTACAAAGGTGAGATAGTGACAATCTATGCAAAAGTTGGGGTGATAGTATTGATGTTGAGCATAGTCGTTCCACTTCTTAGAGATTTTCAGGTTGCTGGAGTTATAGATAAATCGATTGATTCAAAAGTAATGGGCATCATGAAGAACATGAACTTCCTTTCTAAGAAGGAAATCCATAAGTGTGCTTGAATTTCTAGATATCCCTATTCATACTACTAGAACAGGACTGGGTTACCATGGAAAGGGAGAAAAGCAAGAGATAAGGGATCTGCATGGCCCTTTGTCTAATTTCTTTATGAAAAAAGAAAAAGTGGTTAGAGAGATTAAAGAAGAAGTGACCAAGGAAGATGAGAAATAGGTAGAAGAAGATCCAATAGGAAGATGAGAAACAGGTAGAAGAAGATCCAATGTATGATATAGAGAAAGCCTTATTTCATATGGATATTAAGGAAATAGGTTATTTGAATTATTAGGACTCATATGATGAGGAAAATAAGAAGAAGAAGAAAAAAAAGGGAAAATAAGTTATAGAGTTTAAGAGCATTCAAGAATTAAGTAAGTTTACAATTTTATATAGCCCTCTGTGTGAGCACCTCGAGGGTTCATAATTATGCTTAAACGAGTGGAATCTTAGTTGTGACTTCATCATTTTATCAACCAATAGGGGGTCGAGAGGATTGGAATTAATGTGGCACGTGATTGGATCAGCAGGGGGATCCTTTAGGCCTCACCCATGTTTAAAACCCTTTTTATCTAAATGGTGGTCAATAGAGGACCAAAGTGGGATAACATATTGGTCTCATCCCTAGAAGATGTGGAGTCACCACTTGACTTTGGTTGAGACAAAAATTCAAGCAAGGAAAACCTAAGTCATTTAGAAGGCCAAATTAATATTTACCCCATCAAAGATCGAGTTTAAAAATTCAGTATAGCTTATGGAACACCCCCAAACTGCCCAAATATTGGGATTTGACCTTCAAGCATCTTTGGTTTACTTTCACCATTTTAACTAAGTTGTTAATTAGTCTAGTTAATGCTCGTAAGCATGTTTCTAGCATAATCCAATCAATCATATTAAGTCATCAACAATCTCAAAGGGGGGGATCATGCATCAAGGCATAGGAAGGAACATGCATATCATCATTCATACAAGATCAAGATAGGTAATGGTCATTAAGATCACCACCCATAGCCAAAGCAAAGTAAGCACCTATGCCCAAAAGAAGCACATATGTTAGTAATTATGAAAAACACATAAAAACATAAAAGTAAATAAATAAGGTCTATGTATGTATCTCACCATGTCTCTAAGCCAATGGGCCTAAACATATTTCTAAGTCCATAATAAAAACATCCCAACATCAAATCAAATAGCATTAAAACACCAAACAAATAAAATATGTACATTATGAAACAAAGAAAATCATAAACATGAAATGCAATGACACTTTGGAGGATATTAATGGCTTAAGGCAAAATCATTACAAAAGGAATCCTAGCGTTGTTGAACCCTAAACCTAGTTGCTCTTAAAAAGCACGGTATCTATGAGCATCACAAGCCACCAAGAAGGTTAGGATGCTAATCAATAAAGGGTGAATCATAAGACCAAGATATATACATAGCAATAAGATTAAAGGTGTAATAAAATGCTACCAACCCTAACATGGCTCTCAAGGTCCTAGGAATACTTAATCTTTCACATAATCATAGTCAAAATGAAGTAAAAATAGAAATTAAATGTTAATAACGTACAAAATGGATAAACATAGAGTTTTAATCTATAAGAATCTAAAAGAAAACCTCCTATCTTGCTCATTATCCCATCATTTGATTAGGTCACAAGATCGACCCTTATTATGCCAATAAGACTCATAAGAATCAAAGAAAATAATTTGACAATGGAGAAATCAAACTGAGAAAGAAAATGAAATTCTAAACTATCCATAGTTAAAAGTAGGCTTCTAAACCACTTTAAGGCTTGTACAACCCATAAGGATGGCTATACAGACTACATGAAGTTTGTACAACCCTCCAAAAGTGGGTTTTAAAAGAAAAAAGAAGAAGGTGTTGGCCATTGTACAATAAGAAGGGTGAGTTGAATTAGTGAAAATTTTAAATTTTTGGAAAGAAGGTTAGTTATGCATGTATTAGAAGAAGAAGAAGAAGAAGAATAATAGAACACACAATAATTTATAGTGGTTCAGGTATTAACCAACCTATATCCACTCCCCAATTCTTTCAATTAGATGTTCTACTAATACTCAATGGTGTTTCACAAGCTTACACCAAACTTTACAACTTGTGTTTTACGAAGGGTTACATTCAACCTAACAAGTGTTTCCCAAGGCTAACACTTAAACCTATACAAGAGTTTTCTATTAGCTCACTCCCAAACCTAATCTCAAATGATGTTTAAAGCTCACGCCAAACTCTATACAACTCAAATACAGTGAGTAAATAAGAGAGATAAAGAGTTGAAGAACAAATTTGCAAGAGTTTGACTTAGTAAAATGATATTTTGTTGCATTCATATCCATTTGGTATAGCATTTATAAGTTTCTAACGCCAAAGAGATGTTACTCTCAAAACTATTTTCATATCTCAAAGTTGCTAGTAAAATCCTATATTTGAGGCTTGTTAACCATCAGTCACAATTAAGATCTTATGTTGTAGTCATGATCTTCAAAGTTGTCTTAAATTTTGCTCATTTGTGGCTGTGAATTTCCAACTTTGTCTAATGGTTAGTACATTTGGCACTTTAACATTGTTCATAAAACAATGTAGTCATTTGATCCCTCTAAAGGATGTTTAAGGTCACGGTCACAAACATAGTGGTTAGCCATGACTTTTATTATGAATCAATTGAGATTTTGCTTATAAGCATTCGCTATTCAGTAATAATTCATTGTTGTGATTTTTGATTTTCTAACGGGTCCCTTTAACAAGTGGCATTGATTAATTGAAGCTCTAGTCCATCTAAGGAGATTTAAAAATTATGATCGCTACTATCACCATAAATCCCATCGCAAATCCTTCCATCCAAAATGGACACCTACAACCTTATGTTAGTAATTGCGAAGTTGTATTCACGATCACAATTTAAAGAACTTTTCTCAAACTTTTAGTTACTTACTTTCATTAAACTTCAAATGAGTTCCTTACTAAATTTCTGCAACAACAATACTTAAGATTGATATTAGTACCTTTCAATCTATGTTGTCAAGATCAAAAGAGAGTTTTGACTTAGGTTTAACTAACCTAGTCTAACAATCTCTCCCCTTTTTTATTTTCACAAATTAGATTGAATATGCAAAGGATAAAGTGTTAACTAACTGTATTAAGGATTTGGGAACTCCATTATGAAGTTAAAACCCTTTTGATGAAAAAATATCTAAGGTAATGAATATGTAAGAGAAAATTCTTTTTACAAAAGTGCAATGCTCCCCTTTAGCAAGTTAATGTTTCCAACTTTTGCATGCAAAGTCATGTTTCTCTCCTCTTTTGTCAAGATCAAAAAGAGTGGGATAAAAGGGAAAATTAAAAGTATAATCATAATTACAATCACAATTTCAATAAACAATTATTAGTGCAATCAATTGAGAATTAGAGTAGAACATAAATAGTACTTTTATTAATGGTAAATCATTAAATGATTACATAAACACATTCAAACATACAAAGATGTTTGATCACAGAACACTGGTAGGCTAAAAGCATTAAAAATAAAAAGCAAGAAAAGACAGGATAGTAAAGATGAAAAAAGGACATAGAAAAGTTTAAAAGGTTGGTGAAGATTCACTATCTTTAACCTCTTGGTCATCATCCCTTTGATCTTAATCATTATCCTCTTCTTTTCAGGTTTCCTTCTCACTTTGTGTGTTCTCCATATCTTCAAAGTCTTAAAGATGGCAAGGAGTGGCTTTAACTTTGTCATGGAGGTCCATAAGGTCACTATAAAGATGGTGGAGGAATTATAAGCGTTTTCTGATCATTTTCATGACCTCGTCCAACTTCTTATTCATAGAGGAAATGGAAATAAAGGAAGTGTTTAGGCTTTACCTTTGATTAAGAATGGATTTGGAATGGTGGAATCTCTTTTTGTATGTCTTCTTCAATTGTTAACTCTTCCTTTTAGTGGTTTGAGAGGTCTCTTATTTCTTAACCCTATAGCAACCCAAGATATATTCATAGGAGTTTAGATTGATGGCAGTAGCATTGTTGAGGTACGTCAAATCAAGAAAATTTTAGTTAAGAAGATACTTTTTGGTACAAAATGATTCCTTCTCTTCATTTAAGGCCCCTACAAATCTATATATAGTAGTGATATGAAGGGAAGAAGGGATTAGCTTTTGGGCTTGCTAATCTTATGGATCAATTAGTCTATAAAGTATCTCCTAAGTAGAATTGGTTGGTGTTTTAAAAAATAAAATAGAAAAGCTAGGTCTTTTTAAGACACTTTTTCATTTCCATCACCCCTATCATTAATGGAAAAGCTAATGATCCTATGAAGAAGTCAATTGGTTAAAAATTTGATATTTTTGGCTAGAGAAGTTTTTGGATCATGTTTGATCTCTATAGAAATTTCAGACCAAAACTCAAAGTAGATGAGGTATAGAGCATAAATATTAAAAGGAATACTCTTTTTGGTTTGAAGGTTGAATAAAGCATTAATTTGCTCAAAGGTTATGAAGTACTGATTCCCAAAACCCCTAAAGAGAAGCCCATACATACCACCTTTTCATTCCACTCTTCGACTAAGGATCACAGTGCACATGAATTCATGGAGTATCTCCTCATACGTTGGTTCATCTTTCAAGATAAAACATTCCATCCTAGATTAGATAAGAACGCCTTAACTTCTTTCTCTATTCTAAGAGACTCGAGAAAAAAGGTGGATGGGATTTTATTGGGTTGAATGACCTTTTCGGTATTTGCTTTATACCTCTTCTTTTCTTCTTTGGTGATTCCCTTCATAAGATAAAAAGGAGAAAGACCTTGAGGTTGGGCAATGTCGTTGCCTTTGTTAGATGTTGTGAGCCTTTTGGGTGCCACAAAGAGAGTAAAAGAGAAAGAATTTTGGTGAGGAAAACTTTGAGAGAGAGTAAGATTGAGGAAAAAAGAGTAAAGGGAGAATAAAGGGGTGTTAAAGTGGTTTAAATAGCCATAAATGGGGTAAGAAATTATCAGAAAATGGCTAGAGGTGCATTAAATGATAAGATGCACCATTTAGTAATCGAATAGTTGTTACCCAGTAGTTACAGATAATTCCCGATTGCTACTGCTTTTCACAACTGTGAATTAACTCTAGAATATATGTCAATCTATGTTTTAATTCATCAAAAATCTCCTAACATACTTTAGACCAAAGAAATGTTGTATTTTTTCAAAGTAACTTAGTCAAAGGAGCAACTATAAGTGAGAAGCCTTCAATAAATTGATGATAATGCCTATTTAGTTCGAAGAAACTTCAAACTTCTATAACACTCTTTAGGGTTTTCCATTTTACTATTGCTTCAATTTTGTTTGGATCCATCCAACGCCCATATTGAGATCTTGAGAATTTTGCTTAAATCAAATCACTTGGTCCAATGTCTATTACAAAAATGCAACACATTATTGAGATATCAAGAGCCATGGTCATTGTAAAATTACAATGCCCATTGTGAAGAGACTTGTATAGCTCAAGTGATTGAGTCATCCAATGCCTGTTGTGCTTAAGAAAAATGCTAGTTGAGAGGTTTAGAAGACTTATATTCATACTTGGATGTTATTTCAATGCCTGTTAATATCCTTCAATGCCTATTTCATAAGTGACAATGCTTGTTGAAATATGGCAACACTCATTAGAAGTTGAATACTTAGAGTTTTCACCATAACTCTTTCTTCAATCATCTTTGTTTAATAAATTGATGTACCTATAAGATTTTATACAAACAACTTTAGACAAAAGTTAGCTTTTAGATGTGTTTGTAATCATCAAAATAAGCTTGGTTCACCATGCTCCCAAAATAGGTTCAACATTCTCCCCCTGTTTTATGATGACAAGCAAATCTATCTAAGTTAATCAACCTTGCAAACATGAAAAGTGCACATCATATGATGGTGTTAAAAAGATTCTAACTCATCCTTAACTATATCAAAATATCAAATAATATGATTTACCACTAAGTGTACAAGTTATAATAATACGTTTATGTTACTCCCCATTAATTTCATATTATACGCACTATTTTTACAGGTTCTCATTTCAAGTTCATTTCTAAAATAAGTTCACATAAACACTTAGTATATCAAGTCATTATCATGCACATACTTTATTACTTTGTACATTTTCATTTACCTTACCATCTCGTACACATATACCTTCTCCCCTTTCATATATACATATATACTTTCTCCCTTTACTTTTATATCTTTCTCATGCCTTCTCCTTATTTATCATTATCAAAAAGAAATAGGCAAGAATAGTAATAGCAAAAAAAAAAAAAAAGGAATCAAATAGCATTATAAAGAGGAAAAGTTAACAATTTATTGCATTAAAACTATTGTCTAGTACATCAGTTATTTTTAAGAAGCAAAACAAAGACACAAGAAATAAAATGAAGTAAATATGCAAGATGAGGGAATAGGGAAAAATTGGTTTTAGTTAATGGTCCTAGGGATGGTTCTAAGGTTTGTCCTTTATCTCATCTATTGTACTTGGCTCGATTGGAGTATTTGGAGTCCCTACTTGCAAGTTCAATCCTTTCACTATCTAATCCAAATTCTAGTCGATGTCCTTCACGTCCCTTTAAAGTTTTTGCACTTTCTGGTGTGGGGAGATAATAACAGATTCAACCCTTTGTATTGCATTAGAAATGGTCTCTAGTTGGTTGTGAACCTTTATGTTTTAAATAGTGAGAGATGGACTAGATGTAGCAAGAGCAAGAGTAGGAGCACTTGTTCCAATCCATTCTACTGCTGCAACCCCTATTCTTATTGCTTCCTTAATGTCCTCATTCTCCTAATATTATTGTGGAATTTCTCCTTCTTATGGTACTCTCTTTATTAGACCTGAATCTAATTTTTGCAAGATTCTCATGCTAAGAATCATCTTCTCACTGATAGATTCATTATGTAGCAGCTTCTCCAACATAATGTTTTTCTTTTCCAGTTCATCCTCTAATTGGGGAATGGCTTTGACATACTCAACAATTCTTGTGATGTAGTGACCCATCACAAACTCATTGGTCTTGTCCACTTGTTATCTATCCTTTGCATCAAGAATAATCAAGTGTTGATCTTTTGTTTTTTCTTTATGCACCATATATAGAATAGATCAGTGATTGTGTAATTGTTGTTTCACTAAGCTCTCCCATTTTTGTACCATGTGATGAATTGATAGGTTATTCTCAAGACTTTACTTTTAATTTTTTATGCCTTGTTGTTGTTGCTACTATAATTGTTCTTCCCATCAGTGATAGACTTCCACAATTGATTTACATCAACCTTTACTGCAGGAGGAGGCTTTGTTATCCCTGAAGTAGTATAATCAAAGCACTTTGCCAAATCATTAGATCTAAGGGTGTACTTCTTACCAAATAATATGAATTTTATTATGTCTTCTTAGGCATATACATCACAGTCACTACCCAACACTTCCAAAGTGGTGAGGAACTCCACTATAAGCTCTAGATGAGAGGGTTCTTTTAGATGGCAGAATAACTCCCCTCAAATTCCCACCATAAGCTCTTTTACCTTTCAGCTAGCCCATATCTTTAAAGATCACTCCACTTAAGAAATTTTCCACCACCTAGGTGTCTCTTTAGTAGCTTTAGAGCCAAATCATTCTCTTTTTAAGTCTTGAGATGGAATTATTTAAGCAAGGGAGAAGTATACTCTATTTTTTATGCTTTACCTTTCCCTTTGAGTTTTGAATAGTTTTTGATTTCTTAGATGACTATTATTCTAAGGATGGTTCTATAATTCATTCCTTTTACTCGGTAAGCATGAAGGCCAAATTCTCCTCATTTTAGAGCTAGAGTAGGAGGCTTTGAGGGTTTTATGGGTTGGTTACTTGTACCTTTCGATTGAATCTGGTTTTGATACCATTGTTTGAGTGTTTCAGGTTTGATGTAAGTGAGTATGCAAAAGAAATAGCAGAAATTTAAAAGAGAGAGAGTTGAAAACATAATAAAGCAAAAATAACCTGACCTTAAGGTTAGAGGGGGGCTTGTATAGAAATTTAGTGACCTTTCTTGTTTTAAAAAAATATGATTGTTAGGTATGTTCAACGGCTATTGTGATTTAAACAACAACTATTGGACATGACTATTAGCTTGATCAAGCAAGTGTTCTTCATCCAGTGATGGTGGTTACTCATAATTACCATTGGGTGAAGAATAACAGTTGTTAGAAATGCACAACAATCATAGGGACTGACATAAGAAAAATAAGGAATTCACCAATGACACTATAGTTGTTGGGAAACACACAATGGTCATTGGCCATGTTTTTAACATATAATTAAGTTTAAAACAAATTTTCAAAGATGCAACCATTTTAAAAACTTAGCTGATGAATATTATTAATCAAACTCGATGATATAGTTATGAATTCAATTAATATATGGACATTTTGATCAAGATTATACACAATTAAAATTTTTAGATTATTGAGTCTAGATATTTTGATGGTAATCATTTCAAGCAACATAACAAGTATCAAACAACAATAATCATACATAGATTGATAAAGGAGAAGAAGAACTTATAAAAGTTAATCTAAAGTACTTTAATTAATCATTCCATCTTCTCTTTCGATGAATTTCATCTTTTCATCACAAACAGGTTTAGTAAAAATATTTGTCAATTGATGGTTAGTATCAACAAATTCTAATACAATATCTCCATTATTAGGATGATCCCTAAGAAAATGATGTCTAATGTCTATATGTTTGGTTTTCAAATGTTTTATAGGATTCTTAGACAAATTGATGGCACTAGTGTTCTTATACTTAATGTTGACTTGATTTTCAATTTATTTATAATCAAGAAACTGTTGCTTCATCCATAGGATTTGAACACAACAAATACCAGTTGTCACATACTTAGCTTCAGCAATTGATAAAGTAATTAAGTTTTGTTTTTTGCTACTACTTTAAGACACTAAGCATTGACTAAGTAATTGACATGTGCCTGGATTACTTTTTCTATCTAAGGTACACCTATAAAATCAATATAAAAAAAATGCATTCAACTCAAATAATGAACTCTTAGGATACCAAAGTCCTAAGTTAGGAGTATGTACAAGATATTAAACTATATGTTTTACAGCATGTAAATGAGACTCCTTAGGAATAGATGGATATCTAGCACATAAGCAAATACTGAACATAATATTAGGCCTAGATGTTGTTAAATAGAGTAGACTACTAATCATACCTCTATACATTTTTATCCACAACTTTACCATGTTCATCCATGTATAGCTAAATGTTAGTGCTCATTGGAGTTTTGCACAGTTTGTTGTTTTCCATGTTAAATCTTTTGATTAGTTCCCTTTTATATTTGGCTTAGTTAATGATGATTCATTCCTTTCCATGTTTGATTGGTAATCTAAGGAAGAATTTAAGTTCTCCCATCATATTCATCTCAAATTCACTATTCATAATATTGGAGAAATCTTCACATAAGCAAACATTAGTATAATAAAATATGATATCATTTACATATATTTGCATTAATAGTAGGTCTCCATTATTCTTTTTAGAAAAGAGTGTTGTGTCTATCAAACCTTTACCTTTCTTTACAAGAAAGTTGCTCAAACTATCATACTAAGCTCTTAGAGCTTACTTCAAGCCATATAAGGCTTTGGTGAGCTTGAACACATGGTTAGGAAATTAATGGCTTTCAAAACTAGAAGGTTCTTCAACATATACTTCCTCATAAGTATAGCTATTAAGAAAGCACTTTTGACATCCATTTGATATAACTTAAAATTCATGTGAGATGCCAATGCAAGTAAAATCCTAATAGCTTCTAGTCTTGCTATTGGTGTAAAGGTTTCGTGAAAGTTAATTTCCTCTTTTTAACCAAGCCTTGTTCCTGACAATAATTCCATGCTCATCAAGCTTATATCTAAAGACCCATTTGGTTCCAATAATAAAATGATTATGAGGTTTGGGAACTAAAGACCACATTATGTTCCTCTCGAATTGATTAAGTTCATCTTGATGGCCTCATTTATAGTCTTAGGCTCAATAAGGCAAACAAAAGCAAGATTGGTACAAACATCTCTAAAGGATGATCTAGTTGTTACCCAACTTGATCGATCACCAATGATGAGATCTCTTAGATGATCTTTGTTGAAGAGGTAGTCCCTTTATAATTGAGTTTGCTCTTCATTTGAAGTAGGAAAAAAATGGATTTGTATTTTCTTCACTCCTCATGTCTTGTGGCTTATCCACATTCTTTCCTCTTTTTTTTTTCCAATATTCAGCTCACATAGAGAACCTTCAAGATCATCAACATCTTCTATTCTCAAAGAAATGGGTTAATATTCATTGAATACAACATAGATTCCTATACTTCTCTTGTTGAAGACTTTATATCCTTTGCTGGTAGTAGAGTATCCAAGGAAAATTCCTTTATTAGATTTGGAGTCAAATTTGCCAAGGTTGTCGATAGTGTTTAGAATAAAACACTTACAACCAAAAACTCTAAAATATACAATCTTGGGCTTCCTATCATTCCATAATTCATAGAGTTTTGTTCAATAAGGGTCTCACTAAGACTCTATTTAAGACATAGCATGAAGTGTTAACAGCTTCAACCCAAAAATACTAAGGAAGATTATACTCATTTAACATGGTCCTAGATATTTCTTGAAGAATTTTGTTCTTCCTTTATACGACGTCAATCTTTTATGGTGTTTGAGGAGTTGAAAAGTTGTGTGAGATACCCTACTCATCACAAAAGCTATGAAAGTTAGTATTCTCAAACTCTCCTTCATGGTCACTTCTAATTAAAGAGATTTTCAATTCCTTTTAGTTTTGAATTCTCTTAGCAAAGGTCTTAAAAGCATTAAAATAATAGTCCTTGTGAGGGAGGAACAACACCTTGGTATACCTGGAGTAATCATCTACTATGAAAATATATAATGCATGCCTCTTAAGCCAGAAACTTTACTAGATCCAAATAGATCCATGTGAAGCAATTACAAAGGTCTAGAAGAACTTACCTTGTTTTTGGCTTTGAATAAAGATTTGATTTGTCTTCCTATTTGACATGCTTTATAAACTCCTTCCTTTGCAAACTAGATTTTAGGTAGACCTTTAACCAAGTTTCTCCTTTCTAGCTTATTAAGGAGTTCCATGCTGGCATGTCCTAGCCTCTTATGCCAAGTCTTACCTTTATCCACTATAGAGACTAGACACTTTACACTATGGCTAATGAGAGAATTTAAATTAATGACAAAAATATTATGAATTCTCCTACTAATGAACAAAATTTTATTGTCACTAATCCTTGACACATAGCATGCTTGTGGTTCAAATATAACTTTGAGGGCTTTATGACATAACTGATTTACACTTAGCAGATTGTGTTTAAGTCCATCAATAAGAAATACTTTATTAAGGATAGGTGAATCAACATCCTTACCAACTTTACTCATGCCAATGAATTTGGCTTTTCCATTGTCTCTAAAAGACACATTTCTAAGTCCTTCAATTTTCTCCAATTGCATGAAGAACTTCCTTTCTCCTTTCATTTACTTTGAATGTCCACATCAAGATACCACTTTTACTCTTCAACTTGGGATTTCAAGCACATCTCATGATCACCATCGTTGTCATTATCATAGTTGGAGGAGTGCTCACTTGAGGATTCATCTGATTTTTTCTCAGTTGACATGAAACAAAGGTTGGCCAGCAACTTTCTAGTATCCTCTTCATCAGGTTCAAAGTCACTCGTGTCATCCCAAGTAGCTTTAAACACTTCCTTTTCTTTTATGGAGGTGTGTTTCTTGGTAGGAACTTTGCTCTTTTTCACCTTAGGACAATCTAACTTTATGTGCCCTCTCTCATTGCATCCATAACAAATAAGTTGAATCTTGCTACCTTTCTTTTCATACCTCTTTACCCTTTTGCTCTTTTGATTTGAGACAAATCTCTTTACTTTATTTGTTATGAAGGTGAGGTGTTCATCTTCACTACTGTCTTCATCATCACTAAAAGAGGAAGATGTTAGTAAACAATAAGAGCATGGGCATTTAAAATGTACCTCTTTTGCTTTTAGTGCCAAATCTCTCTTTCTCACTCTACTACTTTCATCTGGTTTCTTAACAGTAATTTCATAGGCCAACATATTTCCCATGAGCTCAAAGATTCTAAAAGCACTTCCCAAAGAGTTTTGAGAGTGCCCATTATGTCAATAAACCTATTGTACATCTAAATGATACTTTCACCAGGCTGATATACAGATGTTTCGTATATGCATGTATACATTTGTATCTTTTTCTTCTTAACTTAGTTGGTTCCTTCATGCTGAGTCTACAATGTGTCCCATATTTCTTTTATTGATGTACACATTTGTAACTTAGCGTACTGTGATTTATAGATCGCACAGAAGAGAACGTTCCCATGAACTCAAAGATTCTCATAACACTTTCCAAAGAGTTTTGAGAGTGCCCATTATGTCAATAAACCTATTGTACATCTAAGTGATGGTTTCACCAGGCTGATATACAGATGTTTCATATATATATGTATGCATTTGTATCTTTTTCTTTTTTAACTTAGTTGGTTCCTTCATGTTGAGTCTACAATGTGTCCCATATTTATTTTATTAATGTATAAATTTGTAACTTAGCGTACTGTGATTTATAGATTGCACAGAAGAGAACGTTCATTGCTCATTTATTCTTTAAGTTTGCCTTCTTCTTTTTAGCTATCCATTCACTCTTAGGCCTTAGTACTAGACCATCTCTAACTAGTTTTGTTGGAACTTTTCTTTCTTCTTAAATAATGTCCCACAAATCCATGGTTTCACTATCAAAAAAGATCTCAATGCAACTTTTCCAGAATGCATAGTAATCTCATTTAAAGAAAGGTTGCTTATGGACTGATTGTGATTCATCATAACTTGTCATGATCTTTACTCTGAGCACTTAAACTTTGATGAAAAGACTGGCACTGATAACAATTATTGTCCTTTGGTGCCCTGAAGGGGCATAGGGCAATGGAAAGAAATAACAAATAAAATCAAGTGCAAAAATAATAAAGAATCAAGACAACCGATCTATAGAGGTTTGGCACAACAGCCTACATCCTCCCCTTTAGTATTTCCACTAGAGCCTTTCACTATCTAGATAGCTTATAGGTGTTATCAACTACCATTACTATAGTAATTTTTAGGCACTAACAAGCCTTTAAACTTATGGGTACTACTAAAACCGTTTTCCTTAAGTAGTTTGTAGGTAATACCTTAGGCTTTTCACGGAGTATGGTTTTAGATCTCCTAACTAGAGGTTTTCTTAAATGAAATTATAACTTAGAAAGTTAAGAAAAGCTCTCTCAGTTAACAATAGTTAATTCATAATAAAATTACAAGGTATGTTTGATTTGGTTTAGAGTTTTGAGAGAAGCCTAGATGTTGTTCTTCAAACTTTGTTTTTGAAGATAGCACTTACAAGCTTCGACAATTATCTTCTCTTGTAACCTAAATCACTTTTATTTCACCTCTTTTATTCAAAGATAGCTTTTACTATATAAATACTTAACATTTTCTATGTTTTTTTTTTATATTATGAGATGGTCCATTTATAGGCAAAGACACAGAACTAGTCATTAGAAAGAAGTTTGTCACTTCTTGTCACTAGAGTAGACACTCAACGCTTGTTGCACACTCCTATGCCTATTGTTCATTCATCAATTGAGTGATTTTCAAATAGAATACAACTTCAACGATCATTGGTACTATCAAAATGTCTGTTGGAACTAACCATTAGAGAGAGAGATTCGCCTAGACGTTGCTCTTCTAACTTTCTCAATTGTTTATTCAATAACTCTTCAACGACTATTGGCAATTCCTAATGCCTATTAGAATTCAACTTCAACTTCAACTCCTGTTGAGATATAAATAATGCCCGTTGCAAATTTCCAGAAGGATGTGAACTTGATTCTCTATTTTTCAAGATTTTCAATAGCACTTCAATGGCTATTGGTGAACTTCCAATGCCAGTTGAAAGTGATCTCAATACTTGTTGAATTTTTGAGATTGTCTCATTAGAGGGTCCAAAGATCTTACCTTTGCCTAGAAACTTCTCCAACGCCTGTGTTGAGATCTTGAGAATTTTGCTTAAATTAAGTCACTTGGTCTAATGTTTGTTGCGAAAAATGCAATGCCTTATTGAGATATCAAGGGTCATGCCCATTGCGAAGATACTTGCATAGCTTAAGTGATTTAGCCATCCAATGCTTGTTGTGCTTAAGAGAAACACTAGTTGAGAGGTTTAAAAGACTTTTACTCATAATTGGGTGTCATTTCAATGCTTGTTAATAACGTTAAATGCCCATTGCTTAAGTCACAATGCATGTTGAAATATGGAACACCTATTGAAGTTGAATACTTAAAGTTTTCACCATAACTCTTTATCCAAACATCTTTGTTTAAAAAATTGATGTACTTGCAAGATTTCACACAAACAACTTTGGACAAAGGTTAGCTTTTAGATGTGCTTCTAATCATCAAAATAAGCTTGGTTCACCAAACTCCTAAGCTAGGTTCACCATTCTAAGGGCAAACATTAAGGAATCGATTGCACATCTAGTGCCTCACACCATAGAAGGATCCACTCCCTAAGGTATCACTTCCGTTGTAAGGACCCAACCAACAATTGTCGCTAAAAGGAGCGGCCTTTACCTCATTTGCCTCAGGCTGCCGTGCAGCATCAAGCTGCCTCCAATCCAAATGTAGTTGCAGAAAGAATATAAAATAAAGAAATTTCCACTATAATTATATAATCAAAATCAACAAATAACTCAAGGGACTAATTTTTAATCTTTTTTTGCAAGGCAAACGTACCTAATCTAGTGTCATTGTGTTCAGGCAGTTACATATGATTCCAATCGATAACTCCCAATGGTGCGCAAAGCACCACCTTGCAAACCAAGGGTAATAACCATCCATGTCTGGTAAAGGGTTGCCATCCACTAGCTCTATATCCTAAGCCTATCAAAAGAAAAAGTATAAAATCAATTCAATAATGATGAAGGCAACTAATAAGTAAGCAAAAATGAAGTTCAAAGAGTTACTTACCATGAGTATGCATCAAGTGCCACCCTTATATGATAATCCCTTATTGCAACGATCAAGGAATTGGTACAAATAAGTAAGTGTCGTAGACTCCCAGTCAAAGTGGCAGACAAGCGTAAATCCTCGATCACCAGCAATAAGTAGATCTCGACCACATCTAATATGTTTAAGAAAAATGTTCTCAACATACTATATAAAATAAAGTATCAAGCCACCTGATTAATCACCTCTTGTGGACTATCATCAACAAGGGTAGTCATCTTTAAGCTAAACCACTCAAAATAGAGACTCCCTTTCGTCTGAAGGACACAACCAAAGAGATAACATACATGTCTCTCTAAAGCAATGAGGTGTACACACCGATGTCTGTAGGGAGAGGAATCTAAAAGAAGTGAAGCCCTATTAGATAGGTGAAGTCTCCAGGCATGATGGTCACCTCCCTAATTTACGACAGGTCGAAGGTGTG
The DNA here is from genome assembly GCA_949677035.1 of Omphalea diandra. Classification (NCBI taxonomy): domain Eukaryota; kingdom Viridiplantae; phylum Streptophyta; class Magnoliopsida; order Malpighiales; family Euphorbiaceae; genus Omphalea; species Omphalea diandra. The sequence continues at coordinate 47,602 of CATIWR010080606.1, forward strand.
GGTAATACTCAGCCAACACCTACATCATGTGGAATCGCTTCATAAGGCCTTATCTAGGAGAATTCAAAGGAACGATAAGAGGTCGGTCCCCTCTAGGAGAGCAATAACACGAGCCAATAGCTCTATGAACCAAACGCCAGTCGAGTTAATAAATCCACCTTCCTTATTGAAGGAGACGTCACCTTGCAAACAACGAAAGATAAAGTTCAATTTTTATAGAAACTAAAATAAATAATAAGAGAAAGGTATCAAAATAAGCAAGAAAAGGAGGTGCCAAAACCATAAGAGAGTCCATAGGTAGTCATGCAAATTGAGAAATAATATCGATCAAGCTAAGAAGTATTCATAAAATATGTTGAAAAAAATCAAGAAAAACAGGGAATAATTGATACTGACTTGCAAGGACAATTTGTGAAATTTCATAGAAAATTATGAAAATTAATTTTTCCTGGAAAAATTTCACAAGGATCCCAAATTTGATTAAGCAATTTGGCACATAGGGTCCACAAAGTTAACACAATTCAGTTTAACTTTGATAGAAAATTTATAGAATAATAAACTAAAAAAATAAATAATTATTCAAAGTCATAAGTATGCATTCAGTTTTTTTTACAGTTATCTTGTAATTTAATTCTAATAATTTTTTGAACAAGTTTCTAGAAAATCAACAAAAATATGTAAATCGATATAAAAAAATTAATTAGCAGGCTAAAAAACAAAAAATCTCAAACTTTAAAGGGTAAGTGTCCTATGATTAATTTTGAATATTTTTATAGCTAACCTAATGTTCGCATGGAAAAGATAATTTCATGAAAGTGCTTAAAATCTAAAGTGTAGAAAATAAAAAAATAAAAAAAATTAAAATTTAAAGAACAAGGAAGTGGGACCTACCATGCTAAAAGTCATTCTAATTAGATGTTAATATAGGTCGTAGGCTATCAGAGTATCACAACATGCTTCGAAGCCCTTTAACACAATTTTCAGCATCGCTCGTGCTAAAGGTGAAATTGAATAAAAGCCATAAGCAGCCTTCAATTGCCCTAGAGAGTTGTAGACAGTAACCTTAAACTTAAGGAAGCGTTGTGATGACATAAATTCATCCTTAGGATGTCAAAAGGTAATTATGACTCTCTAAGATGCCAAAAGGGCAATTATGACATAAAATCACCTCAAGGAAGTCTCCCAAACTAGAATTCTCTACCAGATGGCTAAGACACTTTAAATAGATTCAAGAACATCAATAACCATAAGAAGACTACTATAAACATACAATTAGCCCCGGTACCGACTAGAAAGCTGTAAAAATAAAATTAATACATGCTAGAAAACTACTAAGACCCTTAGTGCATACTAGAAAGTTGTTAAGAAGGTCAATACATAATGGAAAGTTGTTATAAGCATTTAGAACACACTAACACCTGCTAGAGAGCTATCAAAATAAATTTTAGTACCTACTCAAAGAGTTGCTAAAGAATTGTATCCTTTGGTATATTTTCTAATGTTTACATTTTTGCATTGCTTTGTTGAGTCGTGTTCAAATGGTCATTTCTCAATGTCATTTTTTAAGCCCCACAAATTAGGGGGTAAACTATAAGCATTAGATTTTGGGCCTTAAGGTACAAGCCTAGTGATGAAAACTATTGAAATTATTTCCCGTAATGCAAGGGAAAGTTACAAAGGAAGGAGAATAATGGCCTTAAGAAGCCTTTGATGAAGACCCTAACTATACCTAAGTCCACCAAGGCCCAACACCTAATTATATCAGCCATTATTTAAATGGTTATAGAGCCAAGTTACTTATTTATATAGCCATCTGCTTGGTTATATAGCCAAGTATAAGACCCTAACCTGTAGAATATTTTAAACATTGCCTTTTAAAATCCTTGATTCTATAACCAACCTCTTAGTTGTAAAAATTGTAATTTTAGAATATTCTTGGCTTTTGTCTGTTAGAAGAATATAATGAAACTAGGGTTATTCTAGCTTTGGTGCACTCTTTCATCATTTATAAATACCTCCTCATTTGAAGAGGAGAGGGAAGCTTAGAAATCTTAGAGTTGTTATACCAAAATCTCTATTTAAACACCTTAAACTCACAGAAATCATTCCCAAACACAATCACCAAAAGATCTAATATAGAATCAAAGCAATTACTACTTAACTTTGTGAATTTCCAAGGCATTTTGGAAGATAATTTTAAACCCAAGTGCCTCTGAGGGCATGAACAATATTAAGAAGCATCCTAGAATCCCCCTTTCTTTTTTCTTCTTCTTGCTTTCTTTTCTTCATTTTTTTTGGATACCCTAGTCCAAATGGGTTGTATAGACTTTAATGGTCTATACAGGCCAACTAAAAGGATGCACACACCACTTATTAGTTTGTATAACCCCTTATAACTGAGTAAAGTTTGTGAAAATCCTCTTATTCTCCATCCAAGTTCTTCTTCTTTCTAAGGTTTCTTAATGTACCTTGGGAGTTCAAATGGTAAAATATAGGGTAGACCTCATGGTCTATAACCTATATTCCTAACATTAAGCTAGGATCGAGGTTTTAATCTTGTTTCCTTAACTTAATATGTTTTAATTTTGATTCCTTTATGCACCATTTTTTTTACTTTATTTTGAGTATTCTATTTTAGGAGTTTTGGCAAAGATTGGGTACGAGATTACAGCTCCCTATGACCTCATAGGCTTATTTTTTCTTTATTGTCCATGGTTTAGTTATTTATTTCCTTTATTCTCACCATAAAGAGGGAGTGTAAGTTCCTTAACTTGTATACTCATATTCTTCTTATTTTTGGTGATTTTATGATTGTAGTTAAGGAGAAAGATCAATTCTTGATTACCCTCATTTATGTTGTCTTATGTTTGCTATCTAACATACTTTTTTAGCCTTATGATCATTTCTTTTTGAATAACATCTTAACCTCCAAAGTGGCTAGTGATGTTCATGGATGCTTAGGATTCAATAACCTTAGGATCCCATTTGTTAAGACTTTTCCCCAGCTCTTAAACTTCTTCCAAAGTGTAATAAAATTTCATACTTATAGTTCCTTCCTTATGATTCATGTGTTATGCTTTATTTGTTATTATTATTGCCACTATGTGATTCATGTGATGTTGGAATGTTGTTGACTTTAGGCTTAGACTTTGGTTGGGTTCCCTTGACTTAGAGATATATGTGAGACCTTTCCTTTAAGTACATTTTATTATGTTTTTTATCTATTTGTCTTATTTTTGTAAGGATCGCTAACTTGTGTTTTTGTGTGTAGGTGACCATGTAAGTGCATGCTAAGCTTGAATATACATGCTCGAGATTATTTGTTATGCATGACTTCCCCTTTAGATGTTGGATGTACCCCCCCCTTACCCTTAAGTATGGTTGTATTACTTTGATGAATTATTTTGATCACGTTTGATTGGATGTACTAGGAACATTCTTAAGGGTATTAACTAAACTAATTAATAATAAAGATAAAATGGTAAAAAGAGAGCTAAAAATTCCTAGAGGATAGGTCCCTAAATTCAATGATTTAAGGGGTGCCCAACCTCTTCTTTAAGCCACCACCAATTCTTGAACCTAATCTCCCATAAGGTGAAGACAAATTGGGCCTTATAATGACTTAAATAGGTTCAAATTTCATTCGTGCCCAAATTCTTGTCCCGACCAAAGTCAAGTGGCGACTTTACACTCTAAATAGGGATGATACCAATGTATTGTCCTACCTTGATCCTCCGTGGGCCACAAATTCGAAAAAGGCTTCAATCTTACATGAGGCCTAAAGGATCTTCCATTGATCCAAACATCAGCCATAATTAATGTTTGTTACCAATGTATGACCCCATCCTCTTAATCCCTCATTGATCGATAAAAGGAAGGAATAATAAGCAAGATTCCACATGTTTAAGCACAACCTGGAAAATTAATGGAGCTTACATGCCCCTCTATTTACAGGAACCATCTATTTCAGCAATCTTTATCCAAAGTTTATGTAGGAATTTAAATCCTCTCACTAGGAAACCTATTGTATTTATTACCAATCTATGGTTTAAGTTTAAGATTTGTGAAATGATATCATGTTTGAATATGAATATTATTTTTTAAAAAATGAAAGGAAATAAAATAAAAAAGTATAAAATTAAAAGGAAAAAAAGATATTTTTTATAAAGATGACGTCACCTTTTTCTTCAAAAATAAAATCCATATTCTTGGCATGGTTTTATTCCATAAGTCTTGAATTTACTATAGGTTGGTTTTATTTTATGGCATGAGTGTTTACTTGAATTTGACGATCTCTAGTTTGATAGATGAATTGAATTTTATCTTAGGAAAGTGTCATGACCAGGATTTCATGTTGCATCGATGTTAGGGAACGAGAAGGCTTACGACCTTCAAAACCCATAGCAAGCCTACTTACTCATGGTTTAAGCCCATTTATAAGCTCTTTGATGCCTTAAATCTTGAATTTATACTTATTGTCCCATAAATATTTCTAGCATTTATTTGCCCCACTTTAGATTCTTAAGATAATACAAATGTGAGGTAGAGATTTAAGCTAAGCTTAATCCAAACGTTTCATAAAAACATTTTCTTACATTGTATTATAGTCATTTAATTCATTTCTTATCAGCTCATGACTAGAAAAGTGTAGACTCACCAATTAATTCCTTTTGTTCTTTCATTTTGTTATTTTTCATCATATAAATATTATTAAACATAAAACTCTCCCATTTGGAGAATCCTAGAAACAGAAGTCCACTTAAGGTCATTCTAGCTGCAACATTCTTTTCATTATCAAAAGCATTTGACATTTATATTACATGGGCCAAAAATCTTAGTAAGCCTAAACATCATTTTAATTAATCATGCATCATTCTCATTTTTCATTATACTAACCTTAGATATATACATATCACATTATTGGCAACTTAGACTTGAAAGAGATTACTAAGAATACAAAATATAACTTAACATTTGTTTAATACATTTATAACTCTTTCAATTATGCATATGCATCATTTATATAAACAACTATAAAGAAGCAATATAGTACCTTAAAAATAAGTGATATATAACTTAAAACTTTATTTGTAGCCTTTAACTTCAAACATATCTTTATGGCATCAATCTTATACTTAACCTGTAAAATAATCTTTATGTGTGTGTGTGTGTGTGTGTGGGAGGGGGGAAGGAGGGAGGGTAAGGGGGAGGGGGGAGGAGGGAGAGGAAGGGGTTTGCTCCTTGTGGGACACTAAATAAGGAATTTATATTGTTCATATGCATGCTCACATGCCTTTACATGAATGCATTTGTAACTACATGGCGCATCATTTACATATGACATTTGCATGGCATATCATTACACAGATGGATAGTTAAGTCTATAGGAATCCCTACTTGGTTTACTTATCTTTCTCATATAAGGGAGTTGCCTCTCTAGATGTACGTTATTGATAGAGTTGCCTCACAAGTCATATCCATTACTTATCTCTTACATGAGGGAGTTTTCTCACTAGTCATGTCATACATGCATATCATTACATTCATTTCACATAGGTTATAATCCTTGCATAGCTAGATATGATTTTTTGGATTAACACTTCTTCCCTGAATGGCCTTCACATCACATGACAATTAAATATAGCATTTCATTTCCTAGAATTTCGTTTCATTCATATAAAAATGCCTATTATATCAACATAATTTGGCTTACTATAGCCTATATATAAATTTATGATGCATGTACGCAATGGAAATTAAAAGCTATGATAAAATCCCTCACCTTTCATTGGTAGTCATAGCTCTTCCTCATTTTAGCGTTACTCATTCTCTATCTCCTTACTTTAGCATTATTTGTTTTTAGCTTTATCTTTACTTGCACTTAATCATCTCACCCACACATATGCCTAAGCATAAACATTCATTATATTATTATTATTATTATTATTATTATTATTATTATTATTATTATTATTATTATTATAACATCTAAAATATGGAAAGTCGCTCAAACTCATCCATAGAACATTTAACATAAACATAACATATAGTATAATAGGGCAAAAGCTCTTGTAAGGATAATGAAGTCCTAAACATTAATCAAGTATGCAAACATAACTTTTATTATTTTTAACGTATAACTTAACTATCATCCTTCATACATAGCCTATTGTCACCATTTTCCTTTTATCTCATTCATTGTGTCAACATTAACATCCCATTAAATTATGTAGTAATCCATAATTATAATTCTTAACTCATTTCATAATCATCAATTTATACTCCTAAATTCATCAACATATTCATTTCTCATCATAAACCATCCATATACTCATTAGGATATTCATGTATAATCTCATCCCAACTAAATGAAGAACATCTCCTTCAATCACATATGACTCTAGCCATAAGGTTTAAAGTGTCAAATATCATCAAGGAACTCAATTTAACATCAATTATCTTTATAAACATAATTAATTTACATAGACATCTAGAAAACCCATTAAGGTATTAATATTTCTCCATCTCAACTAAGATGTAAGACATCCTTCAAGACTTGAATATAACTCTATACCTCAAGATTATAATGCCATAAAACACTTATGTGCTTAAATAATATCAAGGAACTGAAACTACATCAATTATCCTTGCCATTAAAACTCATTTACATAAAAAAACAATCATAAGCTTATTAAGACATCAATATTTAACTCAATACAACTAAGGTATTAGACATCCTTCAAACCTTAATGTTCATTGTAATCAATAAGTTTAGGATACCAATGAACATTTAAGAAGTTAATACTTACTAAGAATTCAAATAATCAATCCATATATATCAACACCTTTTAAAGCTCTAATTATACACTATATCAATATTGCCTTTAGTTTAACCAAGGTTTAGAACACCAAATAAGCTCAATAACCTTCTCAAATATGAATATTAGAATGCTAATTATCATTTAATAAACTATCAATCATCAAGAACTAAGAGAAATAGCTCACACAATTTAAGTACATCTAAATAGCATTACCTTTCATGTCATTCTAACACTAAATTCCATCTCTTGCATCACCACCAAGCTTAAAAACACCATAAATACACTTAAAATATACAAGTAATTTGGCATATTATAACTTACTTGAATAAAAATGAGAAAGTCACCAACTTGCTTAAAAGTTGAAATAAGATGGATGAGCAAACTTGATTATCCTAATTTAAGTTAGTTACCATGGATGGAAGAAGGGTTTTGGGAGAGTTCATTTGTGCTTTGGACTATTGAAAACTAAGGAAAATGGAGTAAAAGTTGTGTTTGGGTGGAAGATAAATAAAAATAGTGTAAAAAGACCAAATTCCATCTCTTGCATCACCACCAAGCTCAAAAACACCATAAATACACTTAAAATATACAAGAAATTTGGCATATTATAACTTACTTGAATAAAAATGAGAAAGTCACCAACTTGCTTAAAAGATGGAAGAAGATGAATGAGCAAATTTGATTTTCCTAACTTAAGTTAGTTACCATGGATGGAAGAAGGGTTTTGGGAGAGTTTATTTGTGTTTTAGATTATTGAAAACTAAAGAAAATGGAGTAAAAGTTGTGTGTAGCTAGAAGATAAACATAAATATTGTAAAAAGACTAAAAAGCCTAAATGTAGGATTCTAAAAAAGTCCACCAAAGACTATATAAATTTATCGGGTTAGTAATGAAATTTTCCATTGCTAACCTCACTTATTTATTGTTAGTAGCCCTTAGCAATGATGGCCCATCGTTAGGATGGTGGTCACTATAGGCTAGCTACGAATTTTGCAATCCATCACTAACCCTAACAATGGATTAGCAACAGATTCTTCAATCACTAAAAATCCATTGTTAATCCATCGCTAGATATAGTTATGGACTTGTCATCGGTTAATCCATAGCTATATCTATTGATGAATTTTTAAGGACGAAAAATTTATTGCTAATTGGGCAGGTTTCCATTAATATTTTATCATTATAATTGTATTTAAATTTTTATATATTGAAATTTTTATATTATTAAATTTTATATTTTATGAATTATTTGTATTTTATTAAACATTAATATAAAAAAGAACACAATATATAAAAATATTTAATTTATTAAGGCTAAAATAAATTATATTATGTTTACAATAATATTGTACATATAAGATACATAAATATGAAAAGAAAACTAATCATTTACATGGTCATCATGCACCTCAACATAATCATTGTCCTTTAGAAATGGAGGCGTTGTTGGGGTGCTGATACAGAAGGCCTTTAACTCTACATTGTAGCTAACATAGAAGTTAGCATTTGCTCATGATTTGTTGTATTTGATTCCTTATGGCAACAAATCGCATATCAAACTCATGTTGAAGCTCCTTTTGGACTTGCCTCTTAATGTGCTCTTTCAAATCTAGAACAGGAGGCATCTGTGATTTAGTTGAGAAAGAGCTAGTGCAAGGTGGACAACTAGATGTCACCTTGAAGCCAAATCTATAAACTTTGCTCTTCTTGTATCCTCCAATAGCATCTAAGGACAACTGGTTAATACTGAGGGCTTGAGATTTTGCAAAACCCTCCAATAGTTGCAAAAATATTTCTATCCATTGCCTCTAATAAATATGAATAATCATTATGAAATATTATTGAAGTTGTTATCATTGTAATTTATTCAAAATGATAAATAGTGCACTAATTTTTATTAATTACATTAGTGTCCTATGGCTTCTTATCAACAAATAGATTTAATGTATATCTTTTTGAAAAGCTTAAAATCTATGGATGGACATTTCAATTCTTTTTGTTTTTTTTTTTTGAAATAAAATTTTATTACTTTAGTCCAAACATTTTATTTAATAAAAAAACATAAGTAAATAAACTAACCAAATCCATAGAGTGCTCAAGGAATAATCTAAATCTGGCTATAGGGCGAGAAGGACCAGTACCAACTCTAGTAATCTCTGTGCGTCTATTCCTAAAAGCTATGGTAGACCGAGTTGAAATTATGGCATAAACCATTTTTGCTGCCACATATCCTATATATATTGGGAGACACATTATGGCCTATTATCTCTTTGTCTCTAACCAAATAAAATATATAAATACCACCTAGTAGTTATATGCTCCCCTACAATCTTAACCATGGAGTCCATAGAGACATCTCATAGAAAATACTTATGCAATATAAAGAAATAAAATATGAACATATGAATATAAATTGTATTAATTCAAAAATATAAATTGTATATTTAACTCTTCCCAATAAAATTCTTTAGTGTCCACTAAGACCATCTTCCAAGCATATCTTTAAAGTCCAAATGCTCCCTGAAAATTAAAAAAATTTGGCTATAACACTGATTCTCTATGATTAAATTGTATAAAAAAATGCAAAGTTAAATAATATATAACCAAATAATATTATTGTTATAAACATATATATAGGATGAGATAATTAGAATAACATCCTCGTACCAATGACCTATAGCCTAGGTTGATGAGAAGTTGAGGGACCAGATGCTAATGTAGTAGAAGTATGACAAGCATATGATAGTGTAAATGCAACTAGTAATGAAACAAGTAAAGAATGTGAAGGTGATGTTGCATATGGTGGAGCCAAAAGTGATTAAGGGGGTTGATCAAACAGTGGCAAATAAGGTCATGAAGAAGAAGGCCTATCATGTCAGCCTCGGCCAATACCTCTTGCAATGCCTCACCCTGATGAACTCCTATGATATTGATCATTCCCTCGTATCCTATGAAATATGCATATATGTATGCTCAAACATTCATATACATTCATGCATTATAATATAAATATTTTAAATTGAGTGATGATTAAACTACCTCTAATCACTATCAAATTTATGTAAATTAACACCATCATCATCTTCCTCATTATCATCATCATCTAATTCTTAATTTTTTAATGCATTGTCCTCATTTTCACTCTCATCAATGTCAACAAATGAACTAATTGGATCATTCAAGCTCATTGTTTGATATTTAACTTGAAGTTCTATTTCATGAATATTTGTGTCATAATCTTGGAAAGGTTCACTACTGGTAATTGGAACTTGCACTATAGATCTAAATTTTATTTTATGAATAGTGCACCAATCATTCTTGTCCCATTTTAAGCTAGTATATGTAACACAATAACTTATGTTGCTTGTACAGCGAGGACAAATAGTTCATACTTATTAAATCTCTTTTTATAGTTCACATTAACAACTTTGTATTGCTTATGAACTATTAAACCAATATTTAGTCTATGATCAAATTGCTTGCAATTGAATAAAATAGTTCTCTTTCAGGATAGTGTAGGATACTCTAACTCTAAAACTTTTGTTAATTGATCATAGTAATTACTCGCATCAGTACTATAATTTGTGCCCTTTTATGAAAACTCCACTATTATTGGTTACTCTATTAGAAACATGTGCTCTTCAGTTAAATTTGTAACCATTAAAATAATATCCATTGTAGGACGTTACAATGCATAATGGACCTTCTATCGAATCCTTGATGAAAATGTTGGTAATAATATTTGATTAAATATGTGCCTACAAAGTATTTTAATTACCATATTGAACATTATATTGTGTTAAACATATTTGGAAATACAAGTTTATCATACATTTTATATACTCGCATATTAATTGAACCAAATCATAAAATTATTCTTCATATATGCATCAAGCTAATTATTAGTAATGGTTGAGTAACTTTGTCGTAACCGTAACACGTAAATCCTTCATAACATATGAACAAAATAACACATATAAGTATATACAATTACAATTCCATATTATCACTAACAAATAGAAAAAGAAATGAATACTTAATAAAATATGGAACTTCCTCATAGTTTAGGAGAATATATATGTGCACAGCATGATATTCTTTATCTATCAGCATTCTTATTTTGAAGCCCTTAATGGGCGACCTATAAGTTTGAATATACTAAGCATCGCATTATATTTTTCATAATTTCCTCTATCTTCATCATTATTTTGAGGGACATTTTAATGCCATGCATTAACGTGGAGTGTAAAATGGTGTGCATAAATATATTGAGGCTTCTTCAACCTGAGCTTTATTTTGCACATTATTTTTTAACTTCCGAAGGCACTTAAATGAAAAAAAAATATTTGTTAAATTTAACTTATATATGTTACTTAATATAACATCTATATGTATATTTAGATACAAATCGATTTGTTACTTTTGAATGGATACATCCATAATATTGAATAGGACCCACAATTCCCGCTTCATATGGAAGATGAATTCAAAGATGTTTTATACAGTCAAAGAAGCTTAGGGAAAATATATGGTCAAGCTTACATAAAATAATAAGAATCTTTTGGTACGACCTGCTCATATCATCCATACATATAACAGTCGAAGTTAAATCCTTAAAGAAAAGGCTCAACATTATAAAGACTTGCTAAACATGTGTTCGAAGCAATCCTAAAATGCAATTGGTATCAACTAGTGTATGAACACCTGGCAATCGTGGCTTTTCATTCCAAACAACTTAAGCCTCTACATGTCCACACATGTACCCATATTTGGAACATAACCATCAGGTAATCACTACCTTTTAACCCATTCACATAAAGCTTTTTTTCCTATTTGTTAAGAGTGTAACAGGCTTTAAGATATTTTTTAGTTCTAAGATCATGATCTAATTTTGATTTTCAACAAAATTGTTTCAAGTTTTCCCTTAATTTAGCATTATCTTTGGTTTTTCCTTCAACATTCATCACCGTATTAAACACATTATAAAAACATTTTTCTCAATTTGTGTCCATCCAAATTATTCTTGATTAAGTTAGTTTTCCAATGTGGCAAATCTCAAAATATGCTTTATTTCTTCTAACCAATTACTTTTAAAATGTGTCAACTACACAACCATCCATATCGGTTACCTTCTATAATCCTCATTTCTCTATCTCTGATAATATCTCATATCCATACTAAATTAGTGGTGTAATATCAATTATGTTTATATTTTTAAGGTTCATCTTAAATGGATGTTTATAGGGTAAAAACTTATGTTGGATGTCAAACCATGATGTTTTCCTTCCATTTGGCAGAGTAAAAGCATTTTAGATGTCCATGCAATTAGGACATGTCAACATTCCATTATACTCTTACCTAAGAACATATAATATTTAGAAAAATCACTAATTGTCTATAATAATGCAGCAATTGGTTGTTGAAAATTTTGCTTCTTTGACCCATCATATGTTTGAATCCCTACTTCCTATAGCTTCTTCATCTCTATAATGAATGGTTGTAGGAATACATCCATCTTATCCTTTGGATACCTACGTCCTCAAACTATCACAACCAAAAACATATATTATTCTTTTGTATGCATCCATGGTGGTAAATTATATGGAATGACCATTTCTAGCCAAGAATATTATTATTGTCCCGATTAACTGAATGGTTGAATACATAAGAGGGGTAGAATTGTAACATCCTCAACCTAATTCATTTGCATTTTAATTATGATATATTTGCATATATGCATCATATGACTTAAGCATAAATACTTACATCATAGCATTTGAGGTATTTGAAAATGAATATGATGTTTATGTAGTTGCATGGCAAATTATCATATGTTTTGTGCATGTTATAGTATCTTATATAATGGTATTTTAGAATTCATTAAAAGTATAAGGAGCATATAGGGATTGTAGATGGACAGAGGTGATGACAGAGTGAATAAGAGGGACTAAAAGAGGAACATTGAGCTTCCAACTAATGGTAACAATCGATCATGATTTTGTCCTATTAGAGTAGGTATACAAATTGAATTTCTTTCCCTTAATGATCATATTAGAGAGGAAAAAATGTGAGGGGTGTAGCAAAAGAATGAGAAAGGAAGAAAGAAATAAAGAAAGGAAGAAGAAGAAGGAGGAGGAGAAGAAGAAGAAAAAATATATAGCTAACTAGGAAGAAACCCAAAGCTTTTCTAGTTTTGGCAAAAGAGGTAAGTGATTTAATCTTATTTCTATATGAAATCCTTCCCTATAATATGTCAAACATGTATTATTAGTAATAATTATGGAGAAATTATAGTTAGAGTTCATATATGAAAGTTGAAGCTTAAGAGAAATAAGAGTCGATTGTGTTAGTTTGGTTGTTAGAGCAAACTGTTGCACCCATAATTTCATAACCGTATAAGTTGAATTAGGCAAAGTGAAAAGCATGAAAATTGTAGGGCTATGTCTCATCTAAATTCCTATGAAACAGTTCTTCTAAATAATTTATGTGTGAAGAGATATTACCACTTGATTTTGACTGATTCCCATGTGACCTACTCAACTATTGGCTCTATTCTCTATGAATTTTGTGGGTTTATAATGGGATTATAGGAAGTGAAAAATAAGAAACTTATATTTGTATGTGTTATCATTCTTATGAAATAGTTTTTATTCATATTTTGTGTTTTAAGAGATATGGCTTTATGATCAGGACTGATCATAAACCTATTCATGCCAGCAAAGTCTAAGATTTACCACTTATTTTGAGGACCTTAGAAGCTGAATTAGAAAATGTGTGAAAGATGAAAATTGTTCAATTATATGTTAACTAATTGGACCTAAAGTGTGTTTTAAATTTGACTTCTATGTTTTGAGATATGTCTAAGTTTACAAGACTATTTAGCATATAATTACACTCGAAATAAGGCAAAATTATAAAATTCACCATAAATTGTGTAGTGCATATTTTGGTATTATTTTGGATTTGGATATGTTTTACCCATATATGTCTAGTTTACTAAAAAAAAAAAAAAAGAATCATGTTATTTGGATTTATGGAGCAAAAGTAATTGTAGAAACAACCTACTAAGGTCATGATATATTACAAAGGCATACATGCATATTGAGATAAAAATCTTACTTTATCATCATTGATTGATTTGGTGTATTAGAATAGGTCCTCAAGGCATTGAAAACAATATTGAAAATAAGCTAAGACCATCCACAACTTAATAATTTAAAGGAAAAGGTGAGTAAATTGCTAATGATACTAAACATGTGATTGATTAAATGCTAGAAACTTATACTTGATAGATTTAAATGTTATTTAATAAGATGATATTGATGAATACTTTGATGAAAGGATTGTTATATTTTGAATTATTTATTTTTATAAGATATTGATCAATTGTGACTTGAGAATGAAAGCATGTTATGATATGATTTGTAAGGTTGATGGGTGTAGCTATTAGCCATTATATAGCCAGAATTTTGATGGATTTATAAATGATTTTCTCAAGGACTAATACTTGATATTGTGATATTGTTGCGCAAACAATAACATTTGACAACCTGTGTGGCAATAACGTTTGATACTTGTATGGCAATAGTATATGATAGCCTGTGTGGCAGTAACATTTGATAGTTTATGTGGCAATGATCTATGGCTTGTGTCGCAATACTATATGATAACTTGCATGGTAACAACATTTGATAACCTATATAGTAATAATATTTATAGCCTATGTGGCAACAAAATATTATAGCTTGTATGACAACAACAATTGATAGCTTGTGTGGCAATGATATCCTATAGCCTGTGTGGCAACAATATATAACAGGCTATGAGATAATAATATTTGATAGCTTGTGTGGCATTAAAGATTAAAAATTCTTTATTATGTCCATGAATGAGATGATGAGTTATTTATATTTAACTATTTGTTATGTTATTGTTATTGAACTATCATTATGTGTTTACTTACGGAGTATGCAAGCTCACTCATTTACATGAAATTTTCTTTTAGGAAAAGTAGACTAAAGATTGCATCCAGTCTACTTTTTGACGTTGTTGTCTGGCAGTCTAATAGAGGTTGGTCCAGTATGCAGTCTATTAATATTTTGATTTGTTTAGCTATATATGTTTTGTCGTAAATGGTTTCTATGTTGTGATATAAGATACATAATGTTCAAAACAATAGAAGAAAGGTTTTTTAATAATAATGAGATGACATGAGAGAATTTTAATGATGTTATGTAACTTTAGTACTCAATGTTTTATGAATGAATTAATGCACATGCTTTAAAAATTATTAGTAATTAGGACATCATATTTACTATATATATTTTTGGTATATTAATTAGGAAATGACAAATTAATTAAGAGATTAGAAATTAATATTTATTGTATAATTTAAAATTGTATATTGGTTAGAATAATAGAAATTATTTATTAATTAATAACGTTGAAATTAATTAGAAAATTATGAATTGATTATTTATTTTATAAATAATTTTTTGCCATTAATTATGAAAATTAACTTTGTAATTAATTTTATAATTATTTAGAAAATGGCAAATAATTTATAGTATATGTATTTATTTTATATATTAATTAGGAAATTAATAATGAATTATTAATTTTGTAATTAATTATAGAATTAAAAGTTAATTATTATTTTTGTAATTAAATTCTATATTAAATAAGACATTAGAAATTAATTTTAAATTTCATGTTATATTATTTTTAATTATGGAAGGTGTTGTTAATTTGATTATTGTTATATAATATATATTAATTTTTATAAATTTAGAAAAATGATGATGAACTATGATATAATTTATGGTATTGAGTTGTGATTAATATTTGTATTATAAGTGCATTTTTATGCAGGATTTTATGTAGTATTCAGGGTTATGAGTAGATATTTTTTTAAAGTGTCGTTTTATTATAAGGTCGCCATGTATAGACCTTATATAAAGGTTTGGTAAGTGCTAGTTATGTCGAAATTTCGATAAAATATTAGAGTAAACTCTTACTCACCCATTTAGTTAAGCAATCACAATAATTTATATTACTTCACTGATTTATATTAATTTCTATAAATTACAAAACATGATGATTACATGTGTTGTGTTGTTGTCTTGAGTTGTGATGAATGTTCTATTAGAAATGCTTATTTGTGCAAGTTTTCTCATAGTATTGGAGGTTCTAGATGGAGATACATTAAAAGTGATTTTTCTTGCAGGGATGTCAATTTTAGACCTCATATTGAGGTGTGGTGTGTTTTGGTTATGCCAGAACTTTGCCAATATTTCGTTAGACTATTAAGTTTATGTCTTAGACATCCGTTTAGTGAATTACTCACATTAAGTATGAATAATTCACTAAATTGTCCTATAGGACTGTTTGAAAACACATTGTCTAAATAAAATCATGACATAAGTCATATTACTTAAATGCATGTATATGAATTTTGGTAATATGATATTATTATCCATATTGTTCTCTATGTGCATAGTGAAATATATGCAGATTAAAGTGATATGGAACCCGTGATAGGGTGTCTATCACATTTGTTTGTATATGTTTTATATCATGCACTTGGAGAATTGTAAATACATGTTATCAAAATTTATACAAGTGCATTGTTTGGTACGATAGACAATACATAAAATTGAATGAGTCCTAAGTATGAGATTATAAATGTGAAATGTAATAATGGTTGCATGTCTATGACATAATTATAGGTACAAAACAATAAGTTCATATCATGAAAGGATCTACCATAGACTAACTAAAGGCCTATTAAATCTAAAATGTTTAGAGGGAAGGAAAACTGTTATATTGTTTGCATGCAACTATTTGAAGTATATGGATGGAATAAGATAAGAAGTTCAAGTAATCATAGATGGTGTCAAAATCAAATATTCAAGGGGATTAAGTACCATCTTACTAAATATGAATTTGTACCTAGTTATTATTAGTGGACTAGACATAATGAACCATATGTGAGAGTAGATTCAGGCACTTCAGTTGCCATAGAAGAAGCAAAATTTCTTGCTATGGTTGATTATGAATCTCATAGCGCCTATCATGAAATAGTAATGGATGTTATTAGTTCATCATTTCATGCAAGTGATGTAGAAGAAGCACCAAATGTTGAAGTGTAACACTTTTATAACATGTTACAGGCTACAAATAAGGAAATATGGCCTAGATGTAGTACATATTGACAATTGTTAGTTGTTGCTTGATCATTGAACATTAAGTCAAAATATCATATGTCTACAAAAGTGTTATGATGACATATGCTAATTAATGTAAGAGTTGTTACCTGTCGACAATGTTATGATAGAGGAATTTTATATCACAAAGAAATTGATGCAAGGAATGTGTTCTATTAGAAAAGATTCATTTTTGTAAGAATGGCTATATGATTTATTAGGGAGAAGATGTTGAGTTAAGTAGTTACAAGTTTTGTGCATTTCACAATATAAGACATCCAATGTTATAAGTACTAAATGAAAATTGACTATTACGTATAAGAAATTGTGCTACTTTCCACTCACTCCAAGATTACAAAGGTTGTATGCATCTAAAGCCATGCCTAAATATATGAGATGGCATGTTGAGCATGTTTAAGAAGAAGATGGTGTGATAAGGCATTACTCAGACTCAGAAGTTTGAAAGCATTCCAATAAAATGCATTCAACATTTGCAACTGAATGTGAGAATGTAAGACTTGGTCTTTACATAGATGGGTTTTAATTTTTTCCTCAAAACTTTACTTACTAAAACTCGAGAATATATAAGGATATTGTCATCTCATGTGTTCCTCTACTTTCCAAATGGCCTTCTTAAGCGAGTGATGGCTCCATCTCACTTTAACCATTGGTATTACTCAATTCTTCAATTGTTTTATTTGCTGATCAAGGATTTTAATTGGCTCTTTGTGAGAAGTCATATCGTCAGGCAATTTGATCTCTAGCTTTGATAATAAATGGCTAGGATCAAAATGATACTTCAAAGCACAGAAACATGGAAAACATCATGCATTTGAGATAATTATGCTTGTAATAACAATTGATATGCCAAAGGCCTAATTCTCTCTATGATCTCATATGACCCAGTGTACCTTGGACTCAACTTTCCCTATGTACTGAACCTAATAATACCTTTCCATGGTGAAACCTTTAAAAATACTTTATCTCCAACCTGATATTCCATTTCTCATCTATGTCTATCAACATACCCTTTTTACATTTCTTGAGCAGCTCGTAAACATCTTTTAGCTATTTAGATTTTCACCATTGTATCATATACAATCTTGGGACCCTCTAACTGTCTCATCCCTTTAACATCCCAACAACTTAGAATTCTGCATTTCCCATTATATAAAGCTTCATATGGTGCCATACCAATGCTAGAATGATAGTTATTATTATATGCAAATTCCATTAAAGGTAAATAATCATCCTAGTTGCCATTGAATTCTAACACACAAGCTCGCATCATATCCTCTAATGTTTGAATAGTCCTCTCTGATTAATTGTCAATCTATGGGTGAAAATTAGTGCTAAAATTCAAATGAGTACCCAGGGCTATTTGTAAGCTAATGCAAAAATGATAAGTAAATGGAGGATCTCTATATGACACAATAGAAATAGAAATGTCATGTAATCTCATAATCTCAACAACATATATTTTAGCTAGTCTATGGAGTGAATATGTTTAGGTAAGAAGTGTGCAAATTTTATGAGTCTATCTGTAATAACCCAGGTAACATTGTGCCTTTTTTGTGTCTGAGGCAAACAAAAAACAAAATCCATTGAAATTTTCTCTCATTTTCATATAGTAATAGGTAAATAACATAACTTACTATTGATTCTTAATGTTCTGCCTTGATCTGCTGGAAGGTTAAACATCTTGATACAAACTCAAATATATCTTTCTTCATTGTTGACCATAAAAAAATGTGATTGTAGGTTTCTATACATTTTTGTATTTCTACAGTGCATAGCATGTAATACATTGTTTGCTTCTTGCATAATCTTTGATCTCAAGCCATCAACATCTAGTACACAGACTCACAACTCATCACTATCATCTCATCATCTCTAATTGAAAATTAGTCTTCTTACCTTTTTGTATCTTTAATAGCATTTTCTACAAATATGGATCCTTCCTCTAAGCTTTTCTACTTTTATCATCTATCACAGGTTTCAACTGAAGTGTAACAATTAAAGTTGTAACATTCTCAATCTCAAATTTCACATTTAAAGCATGAAGATTAACCAAGGATGTCAAATTATATCCAACCATAACAACAATAACATTTAAGGCTTTTTAGCTTAAAGCATCAGCAACAACATTAGCCTTTAACATTAACCGTATTTGGATGATAATCAATAGTGCAGTCATAATCCTTCAATAATTTTATCCATCGTCTTTGCCTTAGGTTTAATTATCTATGTGTTAGAATATATTTCAAGCTTTTATGATATGTCAAAAACTAAAATGTCTTTTCATACAAGTAATGCCACTAAATTTTCAAGGCGTAGATAATGGCTACCAACTCTAAGTCATGTGTAGGGTAATTCAACTCATGAGGCCTTAGCTATTGAGAAGCATAAGTTATCACCTTACCATGCTGCATCAAAACACAACCTAACCCCCATCTTGATGCATCGGTGTACACCACAAATCTACCATTTATTAATGGCAATGTCAAACTGGTGTTGCAGTCAATCTCTTCTTCAATTTCTCAAAACTCTACTAATGTTGATCATATCATTTAAATGCTAATTCTTCCTCAATAATTTTTTCAATTGCCTAGCAATAATAAAGAATCCTTCCACAAATCATCTATAATAACCTACCAACCTAAGAAAACTACATACCTTTGATACATTTTTTGGTAGATCGCACTCCAAAATGGCTTCCACCTTAATTACATCATGTTGGACACCATGTCTGGATACAACATACCCCAAAAAGACCACTTATTCAATCTAAAATTCACATTTGTTTAATTTGGCATATAACTATTTTTCCTTTAGGATATACAATATGATTCTCAGATGTTGCTCATGGTCCTCATGATTTTGTGAGTATAAGAATGTCAGCAATAAACACAAATACAAATTGATCAAGATATTGTTGGAAGGTATGATTCATTAATGCCATAAATGTTACCGGTGCATTAGTTAACCTAAAATGCATAACAAGGAACTCATTGTGACCATACCTAGTGTGAAAGGCAGTTTTTGGAATGTTTGGCTTAACAACCCTCAATTTCCAATACCCAAATCTCAAATCAATTTTTTAAAATATCATTGCACCTCGATGTTGATCAAGCAAATCATCAATTCTTGATAAGGGATATTTATTTTTTATTGTTACTCACTTCAGTTGCCTATAATAAATACACAATTGCATTCTCCTACCTTTTTTCTTCATAAATAACACTGATGCCCCCCAAGGAGATGCACTCAGTCAAATGAAACTTTTTAAAAAAATTCTTCCAACTATTTTTTTTAATTATTATAATTCCACTGCTGTCATTTGATATGGTTTAATAAACATGGGTGCGACTTCTAGTAAGGTCTTGATATTAAAATCAACTTCTCTCTCTGGTGGCAAACTTGACAAGTCATCAAGAAACACTCTTGGGAACTCTCTCACTATAGGAATATCTGCCAAATCTAAACTAAGAACACTGGTGTCCGCTACACTAGCTATAAATGCATCACAACCATCTTTGATCAATTGAAATGCCAAAATAGCTGAGACCAAACAAGTTGGAATAGTTTTATACTCCCAAACAAATATAACTCTTAGTTGTAATGAAGATTTGATCATCAACTCTTTAGTATAACAATCTAGAACTTCATGATGCTATGTTAACCAATCCATACCCAAAATAACATCAAATTCCTTAAAGTTCATCAATATCAAATTTGTAAGCAATATAACACCACACGCTAGCACTGAACAAGTTCCACACTACCTCTAACAGGCATCAAAATACATAAATCATATCCCAAGAACTAAATTACACAGTGCACCTATGATGTAAATTCTAAAGATATATATGAATGTGTGGATCCTGGGTCTATCAAAACATAAACATATAAATTACAAATACAAATCGTATCAGAAATAACTTTAGGAGCTGTTAGAGCCTCTTGATGAGTAATAACATAAACTCGAGCATGAGGTTGATTATGGGCCATTTGTCCTCTACTAAAAACTGAAGTTGATCCACAATGCCCCCCTCTACCTCTACCTTATGTCATGAACATTCTCTTTAACACTACTTTGCCTAACTAACTAAGACTCTTCTTCAGTCAAACCTGCCACTGGGCAATCTCAACTCATATGGCCTAACTATCTACAAGCTTAGTAAGTAAGCCTTTTAGGTCCCTAACACTCTCTAAAATGAGTTCTTCAATAATTAGCACAAATTAGGTTACACCTCTACCCATTGTGCCTCTTCTCCTACCCTATGAACCTTCAAAACCACCATAGCTTCCTCTACCAGATGTTACTAATACTTATCTACTAGGTTGACTCTATTTTTTACCTTTTTTATTATTAGCAATCCTTAAAATCCTGATCCCCTAAATAATGTGAAACCACCTCTCTTTGTTGCTTTATTTGGTTATACACTCCACCCTACATAACTTCTCTTCCTTTTCACCTTAATTGCATTCTTTTCTTGGATCACATTTTTAACTCGAATAGTTGATACTAATAACAATATAATTGGCTAGCTTTACTATAAATCAGTCTCAAATTTCTATCCTCAATCCCTTCTCAAATTTTCAGAACTTCAATTCCTCTATAGTTATATACTTTAGGGTATATCTTGAAAGTTTAATAAATTGTATCTCATAATCCTCCACTGTCATATTATTTTGCTTTATTAGAAAAACTCCATCTTCTTCTTATTTAAGTATACTACTAGTGTGTATTTATTTGTAAACTCCCTTAGAAAATCATCCCATGTCAAAGTTATTGGTTAAGTAGTGCAACCTAGAATAGTCTCCCACCAATCTAAGGCATTCTTTTAAAGTAAAGATATTGCATCCTTTAGATTTTGCTCTAGGGTGCATTTAAGCATGTTCAAGATTCTCTCAGTTCTTCTAAGTCGCTCCTTAACCTCAGCAGGATATGTAGTACCCTCAAAATTAATTGCCTCTTGTTTCCTTAATCTATCATAATTCCTGTCTATAACAGGTCCTACATATGTTTACACTGCAAATCCCACATCATCTGAGCAAATTTATACAATATTTGGGTTTACACCTATAATTGGATTATTCCCTGACATCTCAAGATTCTCTGCAACATGGTCAACATGCTCATAAGCATGAATAAACTCATTTTTTACCTTTGGGTCAACCTAGACTCTATCAGGTGCATCCATACTCATATATGCCAATGCCTATAAGTATTAACACAATGCATATGTCATATACAATTTATTCATATCACACATATCTACAAAATCATTTGCCCACTTTGATACCACTAAAATGTGATGTCCCAATTACTAATCATTTCTGATATGCATTAACTTATTCATAAAGCATGGAGTACTAAAGTTACATAACATCATTAAAATTCTTTCAAGTTGTTGGACTAGGATAGTTAATCCTATGTTTAGAACCTCTTTTGATTTTGACAAAGGAGATTGATCATTACTAATATTTTTATTAAGTGTTGATCTTGAAGAAAAATGCCAAAAATCAGACAGACTAAATCGCGGAGTCATTCTCGGCCGCGAACAAGCAAAACGAAGCAAACCAAAAATGATAGACAAATTCGCGGTTTGTGTCACGTCGGAGTCGAGACCGCGAATTACAAAAAGCTTTACAATATTTTGACAGACTGATTCTCAGTTGGAATCGCGGTCTACACAAATGAATTAGCGACCGCGACTTATGCTGGCTGAAGAAACACAACGACTATATTTTCCTAAAACACTATTGAAAACTAGTCGTTAGAAACTAGCCGTTAAAAAACTAGCCGTTAGAAACTAGCCATTAGAAAACTAACCGTTAGAAAACTAGCCGTTAGAAACTAGCCGTTAGTTTCTTTGGTGGAATTTGGGTATAAATACTCCACCAAGCATTAAGAGTAAAGGTCAAGAGATTTATCAAGAAGAATTTTTACAAGTGAAAAAGCTGTCAATCCTTTGCTACTCATTTTCTTCTAATTCTTGTAAGATTAAAAGTGTTGGGTGTGAGCATTAAACACCATATTGTAAGGTTGTGTGTGAGCC
>CATIWR010080615.1:0-12089 GCA_949677035.1 Omphalea diandra
AAAGGAAAGGCAATACCTACTCAATTGACTTAGATAATTTGCCTAACCAATCTTTTAATTGTCTCATGTCTTTAAGCAATGAAGCTTGGTTATGGCATAGAAGGCTTGGACATGCAAGCATGGATCTTCTTCAAAGCCTATCCAAAGGAAAGTTAGTGGAAGGACATCCTAAGCTAAAATTCACTAAAGACAAGACATGTGACCCATGCCAAATGGGGAAGCAACATCAAGCCTCCCACAATGCAAAAAATGGTGTAAGTACATCTAGACCACTTCAACTTATTTACATGGACTTGATAGGATCTACTAGGAGTGCTAGCTTAGGTGGAAAGTATTATGCACTAGTCCTTGTAGATGACTACTCTAGGTTTACTTGGGTATCTTTTCTAGCTCATAAAAATGATTCTTTTGATGCTTTTAAAAGTTTTTCAAAAAGAGTTTCAAATGAAAAATGTTACTTCATAACTTCTATTAGAAGTTACCATGGAAAAGAATTTCAAAATGAATCATTTGAAAATTATTGCTTTGAAAATGGAATTTTTCATAATTTTTCAACTCCTAGAACACCTCAACAAAATGGTGTTATAGAGATGAAAAATAGAACTATGGGAGAAATGGCTAAGACAATGCTCAATGAGTATTCCTTACCAAATTACTTTTAGTCCGAAGCCATTAATACCTCATATTATATAGCAAATAAAGTTTTTAAAAGACTCATTCTCAATAAAACCTCTTATGAGCTATGGAATGGTAGAAAACCTAAGATTTCATATCTAAGAGTATTTGGATGTAAGTTCTATATTTTGAATACCAATGACAATCTTGGAAAATTTGATTCCAAGACTAATGAAGGAATCTTTTTGGGCTATTCCACCTCAAGCAAGGCTTATAGAGTCTTCAATAAAAATTCTATGGTAGTTGAAGAGTCTATGAATGTTGTTTTTGATGAATCTTGTAAACTTGATCTTAGGAAAGGTACTTTTATTGATAATCTTGTAGGTGAACTAGAAAAGTTGGAAGATACTACAATAAGAGATGATAAAGAAGAAGGTGAATCATCAAGGATGGATGAGGAACCACAACTTCAACAAGAGGATGAACCAAGGTAAGAGCTACCCAAAGATTGGAGATTCTCCAAGTATCACCCCAAGGACTTGGTCATTGGTGATCCATCAAAAGGTGTAAGTACTAGATCTCAATTACATCATTTAGATAATAATCTTGCATTTGTTTCTCAATTAGAGCTAAAATCAATTGATGAGGCCATTAAAGATGAAAGTTGGGTACTTGCTATGCAAAAAGAACTCAACCAATTTGAGAGAAACAAAGTATGGGAACCTGTCCCTAGGCCTAAAAATCACCCAATTATAGGTAGTAAGTGGGTGTTTAGGAACAAGTTAGATGAGCAAGGTGTCATCACTAGAAATAAGGCTAGATTGGTTGCTAAGGGATACAATCAAGAGGAAGGCATAGACTATGATTAAACCATTGCCCCCATAGCAAGATTAGAGGCCATTAGGTTTCTCTTAGCATTTGCATGTTATATGAACTTTAGTCTTTTCCAAATGGATGTTAAGAGTGCATTTTTAAATGTCATTATTGAGGAGGAAGTTTATGTTGAACAACCTCCCGATTTTGAATCACATTATTTTCCAAACCATGTTTTTAAATTAAACAAAGCCTTGGATGGATTGAAATAAGCTCCAAGAGCTTGGTATGAAAGGCTAAGTCTAGTTCTCTTGCACAATGATTTTGAGAAAGGAAAGGTTGATACTACACTATTTGTTAAAAAGCATAAGCAAGACACTTTAATTATCCAAATCTATGTTGATGATATTATCTTTAGTGCTACTAATGAATCTCTTTGTGAGAAATTTGCCAAGTGTATGACTAGGGAATTCGAAATGAGCATGATGGGAGAGCTCAAATTCTTTCTTGGCATACAAATCAAACAACTCAAAGAAGGGATCTTCATCAACCAAGCCAAATACACAAAAGAAATTGTAAAGAAATTTGGCATGGAAGGATGCAAGGTAGCAAAAACTCCAATGAGTAGTACCATCAAGATAGACAAGGATGAATCGGGTACGATAGTAAATGAAAAGAGATATCGAGGTATGATCAGATCTCTACTTTATCTTACTGCTTCTAGGCCAGATATAATGTTTAGTGTTTGTATGTGTGCTAGGTTTCAATCTTCACCTAGGGAATCTCATTTGAATGCTGTAAAAAGAATTTTTCAAATATTTGCATGTCACTATTCACTTAGGACTATGGTATCTTAGGAATACATCTTTTAGCCTAGTGGGGTATTCAAATGCGGATTATGCGGGAAGCTTATTAGATAGAAAAAGCACTTCCGAGACTTGCCAATTCATAGTTGAATGCTTAGTTTCATGGTTTAGTAAAAAGCAAGTATCGGTTGCCTTGTCTACCGCAGAAGCCGAGTAAGTGGCAGCGGGTTATTGTTGCACCCAAGTTCTTTGGATGAAGTAATAATTAAAGGACTTTGGCAAAGTTATTGATCACATTCCCATCAAATGTGACAATACTAGTGCTATCAATCTTTCAAAGAATCCCATCCAACACTCTAGAAGTAAGCATATAGATATTAGGCATCATTTTATTAGAGATCATGTGCAAAAATGTGATGTTGTGTTAGAATTCATTAACACTAATCATCAACTTGCAGATATTTTCACTCAACCTCTAAATGAAGAAAGGATGAACTTCATTAAGAGAGAATTAGGAATGCTTGATGGAAGCTCCCTCAAGTGAAAATTCTTGTTTGATCTTGTGTGATATGTGTATGTGATATGTTTGATTGATGATTGATATGGAAGGTTTTATTATTTGTTTCAAAGGGATCACATGTTTTTTTAAAATTTTCATTCTTATCCTTGATGACTCATAATTCGCGGTCGCTATTCCTTCTTCACGGTCGCGAATTACAAGTCAACTTCTACCGGCTATCAAACGTCAATTCGCGGTCGCGAAATTTCTCTCCACCGTAAATTTTGGTCATTAATTTCAAAATTCTGACCATTGCAGTGCATAATCCTAAGGAAAATTTGTTCGTTACTCACATTTTTCAGAATTCGCGGTCGTGACTTCCATTTTCGCGGACGCGAATTTGAGTAATCGTCTCACATTTATGTTATTTGATGGTCAACCATTTCCAACCCTTCATTTAATCAATTTCTAGCCATTTGTTACCGTTTTCACACCCCTTGAAGCCTATAAATACCCCCTTCAACAATGATTTTCTCACATCTACTCCAAATCACTTATACCTCTCAAATCCCTCTCAACTTTCTCCCAAAATTGTTCATCTACTTTCATGGCTCCCAAAAAATTCTCAAAGGCAGACAAGGGCAAAGCAGTGGCTCAACCCTCTGCTTCTACTACCCTCCACCTCATGAAAGGTATCACAAAGGATAAGAAAGATCGTTACAAGGCCAACTCCTCCAAGGTGATCGTCCCTAACAAGATTCCCTTCACTTTTATGCTTGAGACCTTGGGTCTCAACGATAAAATTTATGCATTTCTGTTCAACCTTGGATGGAACAAATTCATCTTCCGAGATGAGCCTGGGTATGAGGAGGTAGTGTGAGAATTTATGTGCACGGTGCAATTGAGTCGCACAGTCGACTCAAGGGTGGGACAATACGGGTTAATATTTTGATGCTTTGGCGATCCCTATTTCATAACCTTCAACCAATTATCGTCCCTCTTCAATTTCCAAGTCGAAGAACACATACCCTTCATCATCTCCGTACTTGATATGATCTACTCTGAATTTTGGTCGGACATATCCATTGAGACAAAACACGACCCCCGTTCTTCTCTCTTCAAACACATAAAAACCTTACCCTTATGGATCTTTCATCGAATCATCACCTTCTCCATCAATGCGAGGGGTGATGGAAATGAGAAGGTTTCCCAAAAGGACTTAGTATTCTTATTTTGCCTTGTTAAAAAAAAATCTATCCAGACCGGCCGCTACCTTATGGATCAACTAATCCACATGAGCACCAAGCCAAAGAGCCAGTTTTTGCTCCCTTCTTACGTCACCGCCATCTACCAGTTTGTTAGAGCTCTAGCTGAGAATAATGAGCAATTCCTCACCAAGAAGCTCCTTCCATCACAGAACTTCCTCGACCTAACATATTTGATCAATGCCAAGGCCATCCATCCAGACTCTTACATTTATACCCTTAGCGCGGTAGGGGCAAAGAAAGTGGAGTCCTCTCAAATTTCCAAAAGAAAGAGGCTCCAACTTGACGAAGGAACAACTCAAGTCCCTCCTCCTTCTACTCAACCCAAAGCAAAGACTAATTTATGTCTTGCCTCCTTAGATCGCAAATTGGACAAAATGATATGGATGATGAAGCGAAGGCTACTCTTCCTTTCCCATCTCCACAGCGATATGGTGGATCTACAAGAGAAACTCGGAGTCCCTCCTTGTCATCTTTCGGTCTTCACGGACTTTGAAGATACAAAAGATGGAGATGATGATGCTGACGATGTTGAAGATGGAGATGAAGTCGAGGGAACCACTCCTACTCAAGTTGAAGACACCTCCAGTGATGAGTCTTCTACTTTCTAGTTTAGGGATCTTTTTGTACTTTCCTTCTTTTATGTTTAAAAGTTTGTGATCCCACAGTTATAAATAAATAAGAGATGTTTTCTTTGTTATATTGTGATCTTATGTGATTGTTATCCATTACTTTTTATATTTACTTTTGCTCCTTATTATTACTTATGCATGAGTTTACTTTCTCCCTAATTCCTCCTCTTTTTGATCTTGCCCAAGGGGGAGAGAGAGTGTGTGCATGACCTAAGCCTAAAGGGAAAAACATCTAAGTCTCAAAACTTATAGCATAAGTTAAGGGGGAGCATCATACTTATTGTTTCTTAGAATCACTATGTTTGAATGAATAATATACTTAGCAAATTTTTGTCTTAAGTATTCATTGAATCTTTACCTTCAATCCAAATTTTTTTTTTTGCATTATTATTATTAAGGGTCAATCTAAGTTGTCAAAATAAAAAAGGGGGAGATTGTTGGATTAGGGTGGTTAACCCAAGTCTTAGACCTCTTTTGATCTTGACAAACGAGATTGATCATGTCTAATATTTCAAATAAGTGTTATTTTGCAATCTTTAGTTTTTATCTAAAGTTGGAAGTTGGATGAAGCTCAAAATTCCTCAAGTATGAAAAATGACTTCTAAATCGACCCCGCTACCTTGTATTTGCGACCGCGATATGTGAAGAAGCATTGCTAGAAAGCAGACAAGCGAAATCATGGAGCCATTCTCAGCCGCAATTCATCCAAATGACAGAGTCCAAAATTGACAGACGAAATCGCGGTGTGTGTCACGCCCTAGTCGCGACCGCGAATTTCGAAGTGACTCAAGAGGGAAACAAGTCCACAGTCACAACATGACACGTGTTCCAGCAGACCGTTGGAAGTCAAAATTCGCGAAGGCATCTTATTGGTAATGACAGTGAATTGTGAAGAAAAAGATTACCATTAGTGACTATGTTGCGTCCTGTACAAGAAAGCTCACGACCGCGACTTCTGATAGTAGGTTAAAAAGTAACGACTATATTTTCCTGGTGAACTAATCAGAAGCTGCCACGTGGACTATTCGTTAGACACAAACGAGATTTTCCTTCAAAAATTTGGATTTCGTGACTGCTAATGAGTAGTAACTACCATGAATTGAGACTGTCAAGCATTTAATGCAGAATCTGTCAAGCATGTCTCAAAGATTTGATGAGTTATGTTCTGCAACGTCTCTTTGGTGAAGTTTGGGTATAAATACTCCACCAAATAGCCATGAAGAAGGTTGCTAAGAAATTTATTACAAGTAATTAAAGCTCTCAATCTTTGCTACTCATTTTCTTCAATTATCTTTATGAAATTATAAGTGTTAGGTGTGAGCATTAAACACCAAGTTGTAAGGTTATAGTATTAGCCTGTAAAAACACTTCAAGAAAGGTTTAAGTGTGAGCCTAGTGAAACACTTGAGTGAGGTTGTGTGTTAGCCTAAAAACACATTGTTGTAAGGTTGTGTGTGAGCCATCAAAATACAAGTTGTACAAGTTGGGTGTGAGCTTGAAAACACCTTGAGATAGTGAAATACCTAATTGATAGATTAGGGAGTGGACGTAGGGTCAATTACACCCGAACCACTATAAATTGTTGTCTCATCTCTACTCATTATTCTTCCCCTCTTCTTTGTCTTTTAATTTTTTATTCACCAATTCAACCCCCCTTCTTGGTGCCAAGGGACAACAACCCTGTTTTGTGTGTAACGGCTAGTCCACGTGTCCTTCACTCATTGGCCAGTCAAAAAATGCAGTAGTTGTGTTTGACCAACCAACCAAAAGTCACGATCGTGATCTAATTCCTTCTTGGGCATGATAGAGACCACAAATTCTTTTGTTTAGTGAGGAGACAACACTTTCTTGAGTCGCGGTCACGACAGATGCTTTGCCCTCTCGATTTTTGATATTCCAACAGTTGCCATGAACATTTGGCATAATTTGGTTGCAGACTTGGTTCCCTCATATTTGGTATGAAATTCATGGTTGCGACTTTCGATGTGAACACCATCGTGAATTCCTCTATAAGTCAATCAAGCTTTATATGGCTGAATTGCAGCTGCGAATTCATTCGCTAATTTTTTTGGCCTAACTTCATCCATCCTTGATGCAAGGTTGCGGTCGTGAATTACAGGTTCCTAACTGTGAATTTGGATGTCTTCTTCAAAGTTATAGATTAAGCCTTCCATCAAACTTTCAATGAAAAACTAACTTATATACTGCAAAACAACCCTTAAACCAAAGCATCATAACTAATCAATCTCTATTGTCAATATCAAAAGAAGCTTATAACTTAGGTTTGACTAACCTAGTTCAATAATTAAAAATAAATAATATAATATTAAAAACTGATCCAGGTAAGATCATGATCTAATTTTCATTTTTTTTATTCGACCAACAAGTCTAGTCTAACTTTCAAAATACTGGTTTACTTAGTTTTATGCACATACTAGCTCAAAAATTTGTGGCACTATATTTTGGTGGCCCTTTAGTAATATAAATAAAAATTTTAAAAATTTATTCAAAATTTACTTTCATTGCTTCTGAGATGTAAATCACTAGTTAAACCTTTATATTCAAATTTAGAAAGTAAATCATTTTCAATTGACAATATAACTAAATTACTTAATTTTTTATGGTGATATAGTTGAACATAGATAAGATTTTATTATTTTAATTTTAAAAAATATTTTTTACTAAAACTACAATAATAGTAATGATTAATGCTATTCTATAAATTATTAATACATTTAAAAAGGTTATAAATTTAAATTGATAAGTCACACAATTTCAATGCATAGGAGAAAAAATAACGAAAGGATAAAGAATATGCTTAATATTAAGTTATTTTTTGTTTTAAATATATAAAGAAAGTATTTATCACTAAAATTAATAAATAAAATTATTAGAATTTTTTTATTATTAATACAAAATATTAAAAACTATGCAATATATTGTAGCTATTTAATACAAAATATTAAAAACTATGCAATATAATTGTAGCTATTTACCACAAAAAAAAAAGTAGTTGAAAAAATAAGATATCATAAAATTATTTAAGCTATTATCAAGAAAATAATTAATAGATGATATTTATTAACAAAAGTCAAAAGATTGAAATTGTGTAAAATTTTAAGATGGTCAAAACTCTTATATTAAATTAATAAATATTATTTAGAGAATAAAAATAAATAAATTATAAATATATTAAAGAAAAAAAATTTTTTGAGGCTTATTTATTGAGACCTTAGGCATACGCCTTAGTTGTGTATGCCTTGAGCCACCCTTGTTTGTACATTTTGTAAAGAACTTAAATGTTGCTGAATTCTGTTGGCATAAAGATGCGATTCTTGATACATGCCGACGGAACATTGCTTTTGCTAATGAGATGTAGTATGACGTAGTAGAAATGCCAATTCTTCTTATGATACTTATCTACGACAGTAATCCTTTGAGTTCATGTGTTATAATTTATACAGGTCATCCATCTAATTGTGCTTCTTTTTTCTTTTTTCTTTTTTTTTTTTTAATTACATGTGTATATAAGTATGCTTATTGTTTTCTTATGTGCATATCATTAATCATTTATTTTAGTTGTTCATAATTTCTTTGTGGGATTTGATTTTTGAATTCAGTGAGAATTTTATTTTGCAGGGCGTGGTAGGCTCGAGAAAGCAGCATGATGGTTTGGATGGGTATTGTTTCAAATTTTGATTTTTGATTTTGACGATAGGTCTGTGTAGTGGCGGAACTAGAAATTATTTTCAGAAACTCATTTGTTTGAAACTGCTGGTGATCGACGACATCGAGATGGGAGGAGGAGATTGTAAGGTCCAAAATCTGATTTTAGAAATTTAAGTAATCGGAGTTATTTTAAAAATATTTTCCTTTGTTTTTATATATTATAAATTTTAATGATTTAATGATGATTAAATATATTTTAATGTGTTTAAAAAGTTTATATATATATATATATATATATATATATATATATATATCTTTTAAAGATAAATGATTTGATGTTAAAGAGATTATTATTTAAATTAAGATTATGTTATTTATTATGAATTAAGTTTAAAAATTATGTTTAATAAATATTTTATATTTAAGAAATAAAATTTAAATGAGTATGTAATGATATTTCATATTTTTAAGATGAGTATATATATATATATATAAACAAAAGATATTTAATGATTAAAGAATTTAAAGATATGAAATAAATTATTAAAATTTGAATTTTATTGAGATTTAAGAAAATTATGAATATTACTTTAAGTTAATATGAATAAATAATTTAAATAATTTTAACACTAATTACATATGTGAATTAACTATGTTAAGTAAATATCTAAGGAATTTTTGAATTTAATTTAGTTAATATGGATATATAATTTAAATAATTTTAACGTTAATAATATTATGTAAATAAATTATGTTAATAAATATTTAAAAAATTTAATTAATTTATATCAAGGATATTAAGCGATTTAAGTTTGCTTGAGTTATTGATTAAGTTGATTTAATTAAGAATGAGATGTGAATTAATTTAATTTAAAGTATGTAATTATGAGAAATAAAATTATTTATGAGATATGCTTTAGGTCATAAGAATTTTTAACTATAGATGATTTATTATTTGATTTAAGTAAAATTTAATGTTAATTATTTAAGTGGGATATTATATTTATATTTAAGAGAATTAATTTAATTTAAGTTAATTTATATGTTTTATAAAAGTTAATTTAATTATGGATAGAGAAATTTAATTTTACATAATATAGATTTTAATTAAAAGAATTTTAATTATCGTATTATTATTAATATTGATATTATTATTTTTTAAAAAAATATAAAAATAAAAGCAAATGAAAAAGAAAAAATAAAAAACAAAAAAAAATAAAAAACAAAAAAAAAAAAAGAAAAGCCGTGCAAGGAGCTGAGTGGGTGGGAAAAAAGAGCCTTTTTTTTTTTGTCATGTTTCATCAATAATCAAAACTAGGGCTGAAATTTTTGCGGTATTTATTCGGTATACTGCCAAAACCGAACCGACAAACCGAACCGAAACCGAAACCGGTCCAACCAGTAAATTTTCGGTATTAAGGTTTGAGTTTTTTCGGTTTCGGTTTCGGTTTCGGTATTTAGGTTTGGTTTGGCGGTATACCGTCGGTATACTGCCATCAAAACGGCGTCGTTTTGATAGATTGAAATGACGCCGTTTTATAATAAGGAAATGACGTCGTTTTTGTTACAATGAAACAACGCCGTTTTTTTTACAACGAAACGGCGCCGTTTTGGAAGTTATAAAAACACAATAGACTAGAGCTGAAATTTTCGCGGTATTTATTCGGTATACCGCCAAAACCGAACCGACAAATCGAACCGAAACCGAAACTGGTCCAACCAGTAAATTTTCGGTATTAAAGTTTGAGTTTTTTCGGTTTCGGTTTTGGTTTTGGAATTTAGGTTCGGTTTGGCGGTATACCGCCATCAAAACGGCGTCGTTTTGATAGATTGAAACGACGCCGTTTTTGTTACAACGAAATGACGTCGTTTTGTTGTAATGAAACGGCGCCGTTTTGGAAGTTATAAAAACACAACAGACCCTTCTTTTTTTCCCTTCTCTTTTCTCTTTCCTCTCTCCTTTCGGTTCCGCCGTCCAGCACCTCCTTTCGGTTCTGCCTGGCGTTGCCATTTCGGTTTCCTTCTCTTCACCGACGCTGACCGCCGCCAACGTCTCTCCTCAGCCACACCAACCTGTCGTCGGCCTCTTCTTCTTCCTCTTCGGCTCTGCTTGCTTCTGCTACTGCTCAACGATGGAAGCTTTTGGATCTAGCCAAGTAAATGGAACCATTTAATTTTTGTAATGAATTTTTGAGATTTTAATCATGATTATGAAGTGAATTTGTGAAATTTTATTTAATATTTTCTTAATTTTGATAACTGAATTTTTGAAATTTTATTTAATATTTATTGATTTGGAAATTTTATTTGTTGATTTTGATAACTGAATTTGGAAATTTTATTGATAACTGTCATTTTGATAACTGAATTTTCTTAATTTTGATAACTGAATTTCTTGATTTTTTGAAATTTGTCAAATGTAATTCAAATACCATAATTTTGACTTATCATAATTTTATATGATTGTCTTCAACAGGCTGCTACGGCTGGTAATTCGGTGGATTGTACCATTGAAGAATATCGTTCCAAGCGTCCTCCATTACCTCAGAGATTGGGGAAAAAAAGAAAGTTAACATCAAATACTTGGGATCACTTTGAGAGGATTGAAAGCAATGGTAAGATTAAAGCTAAATGTATATATTGTGGTGATGTTGTGAATGCAGACCCTAAGATTAATGGGACAAGTTCAATTAGAAGTCATTATAAAACATGTTCTCATGTACCTAAAGAAGTTGATGGAACAAATCAAAATGTAATCAATGTGCAAAAGTCTTCAAGTGTTGAAAGTGGGGATTCTATTAATAGTAAAACTACTAAGTTTGATCAAGGTCAAGTTAGGGAAGCTTTAGCTCGCATGATTGTAATTGATGAACTTCCTTTTAGATTTGTTGAAGGAGATGGGTTTAAAGAGTTCATAGCGGTTGCATGTCCAAAATTTGTTATCCCATCTAGAGTTACAATAAGCAAAGATTGTTATGGTCTTTATGCGAGGGAAAACAATAATTTGAAGAAGTTTGTTAAAAATGTGGTTGGAAGAGTTAGTGTAACAATTGATACTTGGACAAGTTTGCAACGAATTAATTACTCACTATCCATTATGTTGATAATGATCGGAATTTACGCAAAAATGTGTTAAACTTTTGTCCAATTGCTTCACATAAGCGTAAAGAGATAGGGAAAGCTATTGAAAAGTGTTTGAGTGATTGGGGGATTGATAAAATTGGGGCAATAACAGTTGATAATACTAGTTCTAATGATGTTGCTATTGGGTATTTGAAAGAAAAAATGAAGCATTGGGGTACTAGTATCATGAGTTGTGATCACTTACATATGTGATGTATTGCACATATAATTAATTTAGTTGTGAATGATGGGTTGAAGAAAATTAACATTTCCGTCAAAAGAGTTAGAGCTGCAGTCATATATATTAGATAATCACCTGCTAGATTAGCCAAATTTAAGGAGTGTATTGAGATAGAAAAAATCAATTGTAAAAGTTTGTTGTGTTTGGATGTCCCAACTAGATGGAATAGCGCACATAAAATGTTGGACACAACCCAAAAGTTTGAGAGAGCATTTAAGATATATGAAGATATGGATCCTTTGTTTGGGATTGAACTCTTGACAGGTGATGGAGAAAATAATGAAAATAACCTTAGTGCTCCTGGAGTTTCAGATTGGGCGAGTATCAAAAGGATGGTGACTTTCTTGCAACACTTTTATCATCTTACTATAAGAGTTTCTAGTTCTCTATATGTCACTTCAAATCTATTTTTTCATGAGATAAGTT
>CATIWR010080620.1:0-15478 GCA_949677035.1 Omphalea diandra
TTTGCTTTTCTAGATATCTCTCGTGTGTGATCTCTATATATATATATATATATATATATATATATATATATATATATATATATATATATATATATATATTCACAAGTGTACATTAATGTAACTAAATGTAATTGAATCATCATACTTTATATCACCTTCAGACATTATTTCTTTCAACGATTTAAATTCTTATTATGGCTCTATTTCATTGTCAAATGAAATATCTTCATTTTTATCATTTAATTCGATGAACAACT
The DNA here is from genome assembly GCA_949677035.1 of Omphalea diandra. Lineage (NCBI taxonomy): Eukaryota > Viridiplantae > Streptophyta > Magnoliopsida > Malpighiales > Euphorbiaceae > Omphalea > Omphalea diandra. The sequence goes on from CATIWR010080620.1 coordinate 258, forward strand.
CACCTAAATCATTTTAAAAATTTTGGGCGGTTCATCCTCTGTAATTTGAATGAGAGGCAAATTATTAACATCCCCTTGAAATGGAGCTTAAGACAATGTCTTAATAATAGATTTCTCCTTCATTTCAATAAATGATCTAGCTTTTATTTTAAATATTATCCATTAATCAGCTTTATCCACGTCATAAATTGGGATAAGGAAGATAATTCATTTGACAAACTTACATCGCCAACATAAAAGGTTCGCCAACAATATCTTAAATATATGCTTGTGGTTGATTTCGATAAGATTGTAATTTTCATGCAATTTCATTCCAACATTAAGCGTTAGATCAAATAATTCACAATTAAACAAAACAGTTCTTTTTATTGGAAGGGCAGGATACTCCAACTATAGCACATTGATTGGTCGACTGTAATAGTCATATGCATTTTCAATAAAATTTGAACCCTTAATATTTGATCTGCTATTGATTAATGTCTTATTGGAACTATATTTTTCAGTGTAAAACTTGTACCCATTTACAAATTAAACGGGATACATAGTCATATTTTGTAATGGACCCTTGGCTATATCAGTAATAAATTGATTTGTGATTCCATTTGTTGGATCATTTGCCTAAAAGAAAAAAAACAACTCATTGTCTATATTGGTTGTTTAATAATTACTTTTATAATTTATTGTTGTATTATTAGATAGTGTATACTCACATATGACTGAACCAATATCGAAATTGTATCTCTAACTTCTTATCAACCTCATCGGTGGATATGTTAGTAAAAGTGTGCTTCAACATGTCAATGTATAAGGTTTATAAAATTTGCATAATATAATATTACTATATCATCATTTTCACATATACAAAATAAAGAGCTGAATTAGTATTATAACTTACATAACATATTTTGTTACTTTATGGCAGTTAAGAAGAATATATGTTTGAGCTATACGATATTCTTCATGAGTCAACATTCTGCTTTTAGATTTGCCAAATGAGCTAGTTAGATGATTGAATATTGATAAATTTCCTAGTATTTTGGATATTTGATAGTTTCCACCATCATTATTTTGAGGTACTCGTTTGTGCCTTGTATTCACATGCAGTTCAAAATAATAAAAACAAAATGATGAGGCTTCTTCAACTAAGTAACCAATGCATATATAAACTTATACGTGAGCTTTATTCTTTACATTATTTTTTTAATGTCAAAGAAATCTACATCACAAACATGTGAATAGATTAAAAATTAGTAGACCGAAATTGAAAGAATTGATTGAAATTGAAAGGACATGTATAATGGATATAATGAATTTAAATGTATCTCTCAAAATGACACATTCATTTATACTGCACAGGCCCTGCTAGCTTTGCTTCATATGTCAAATGTAAACTTGATGTTCCACTAAATCAAAGAAACTTAGAGGGAAAATCCATTCTAACTTACACAAAATCAAACGAATCTTAATTTCCAAACTAGCCATGTCTTCCCCCTTAATTTATGGTATAGTGAGTTCTATAAAAAAAAAAATACTTAACTCCGTGAGGGGTTTCTATATTTGTGAACGCAACAACTCACAAAAAGTAATAGGGAGCAATTGTTGCATAAATACATTATAATCATAGTTTTTCATGCCAAATAACTTTAGCTTGCACATATCGACGCATCAAGCCATATTGGATACATACCCATCTTGAAATTGAATATTTTTGAGTCATTCATATAAGAATTGTTTGCATGCTTATCAAGAGTTATTGCCTTCAGATGTTTCTCTGTTACATTATCCTGATGTAACTCCAGACGATGATAAAATAACTTCATGTCTTTTCTAGATTTGGTGTTATCTTTAGATTTTCCTTTTATATTCATCATCGCATTAAAAATATTATCAAACACATTCTTCTCAATGTGCATGACATCCAAATTTGTCTTATCAAATTGATACATCCAAATTGTTTACTTTGCTTATCAAGTGTATATTTTGCCTTCAGATTTTTCTCTATTACATTATCCTGATGTAACTCCAAACGATGATAAAATAACTTCATGTCTTTTCTAGATTTGGTGTTATCTTTAGATTTTCCTTTTATATTTATCATCGATTAAAAATATTATCAAACACATTCTTCTCAATGTGCATAACATCCAAATGATGTCTTATCAAATTGGTACTTTAATAAGGCAAATTCCAAAATATATTTCTTCCACTCACATCCTATCCCTTTTGTTATTTGAGCTTTAGCTTCTTTGAACCTTACTTTAGTTACCTCCATCAATCATAATCTAGTGATTTCCTTTAGCATATTCATTGCTTACCTTCAGTTACCTTTTTTTTATCTTCCGCTATTTGATTCTTCTGAAAAGCAATTTTGTTCCATCTTAACGGATGATCTGGCGATAAGAATTTATAGGTATTATCAAACCATGATTTCTTACTACCATTCGATAGCATAAAGGCATCAATATGTTCCTTAGCACATAGTCTGCCTTCACAAGCAAGTTTGCCTTAAGTACTCCATCCAGACAACATAAGTAAATGAGAAAATCACTAACAATCCATAACAAAGCAGCATGCAATTAAAAATTTTGCTATGTGAAAATATAATATATCTTTACCCTAATTTTCCATAACTTTTTCAATTTGGCAATCATAGGCTAAATACATTCAGCTTTTGTTTAAGATTGTTATGTCTTAGAACTATAATTGAAATAAACATATATTCCTCTTTCATACACATCCAAGGTTGTAAATTATGAAAGGTTAGAATAATTGTTCATAAATATTATTATCTAGATTATCCAAAAGGTTGAAACCCATTAGTGCACAATCCTAGACACACATTGTAGATTTTAGGGGCAAATTATACATTAAAATGATTCTATGAAAGAGAATCTGAATAATGTTCCATTGCACCATCATCCTGTTCATGCTTAGCATGTCATCTCTTATACTTGGTAGTTGCTTCAGAAGCATATAACCTTTGCAGCTTCAATGTCCAAGGAAAGTAATATACCTTCTTGAATAAGACTTCTTTTTTTAATGTACTCGATCCTTAAGACATGCACTTATATATATCTAGGAAAATCACAGAACTTGCATGACCTCAGCTTACTATCATTACCCCAATACAACATGCAATTATTCTTACAGTAGTAAATCTTCTCAAATGGAAGACCTAAACCTTGCATCAACTTCTTAGTGCTATAACAACTATCAACCATCATATGATCCTTAGGCAATGATTCATTGTACCATTGTAAAATATTGTTGTAACACCTTTCAAATAAATGATAATCATATTTGATATTCATAATCATGCAACCAAAGATATCTTGGAATACCTTTCACAATCATGCCATAAATCCTTATTATATGTATAAATCATATCATACAATTACTGAGATATCAGATTAAGAGCTTCACTTATTCCACTCCAATCAAATTCTGGACTAGCAACATCTATTACCATATTATGGAATGCACTAGGTTTTGGCTCAGTATGACATGCATTATTAATTAGAAGCTCAAATCTAGTTGTAGCTAATGTTCCAAATCCATACACTTCACCATGTAAATACCCTTCATAATATCCAGCAACAAAACCCCTTTGCACAATATGCAATATTACTGTATCGAGATCCAAATAACTATGATTATAACACTTCTTATGATTACATAGACATCTAATCTTAGGTCTATCCATAAATTCAAGTTGCAAAGTTGTCAATTGGATGAAATGATTAAAACCTTTTAAGAATTTTGGTCGTAATAAACCATCCTTAATCCTAAAATATATCTAATTCCTATTTGATCTCATGATAAAGTTTTGAAAATTATGAGATAACAATGCTATTAAACATAAATATAATTTTTTAAAAATGAATATTATATGTGTTATTTACCCCTTTTTTTTATATTTAATACTTTCTTCTTATCTTTCCTTGCCTATAAGATAAGAACCTAATTAATTTAATACGCTATTATCATATAAACATTTGTTGTAACAATATAGTTCACATAAATGCTGAAATTTTAACATCTCACTACAGTTCTCCTAGTGCAATCGAAATGAAAAATGTTTTTTCAATATTTTTCATTATGCACTAAGAGAACATGTAAGAGATAAACAACTGAATTTACTAGCAACACAATGAACTAGATTATATATAATAAGTTATGTTAGACAATGAAGTTTCTAAACTATCCATTTTGAATAATTCGATGTGATCTCATCATCCAATGAGAATCTCATTGAACGAGTGTCTTAGATTATGCTTATATGTTGTTAAATGAAATTTATAGAAAATTTAATAAAATTTCCTATAAATTACATATTCAATTGGTATTGTCCATGTCTTTTTAATAAAAATAAGAACTAAATTCAAAATAAACATTAAGTCCAAACAATTAAGAATTCAACATTAAGTTCAAAATGAACATTATGACATATTTGCAAATTTTATGAAATATTTAGAATTTGATGAAAATTTTATGCCATAATGTTAATTTTTTCAAAACCTTTGGAATTTGTTCAAATTTATAAGGAATCTTATTAATATACATTTTTTAATTTTTTTTGAATTTTGGACATTTTATGAACTTTATTATACTATAAATTTCATGCTGATTCAAGGAAAAATAATTTTTGAGTATTTTATGTTATTTGTAATTAATTTGTAATTTTTAGGACAATAGTTCCTTTTAATTTATATAAATTTTTTATTTTTCCTTGGCCCAATTTGGGATAAATAATTTTTTTGTATATTTTATGCTATTAATAAAATTATAAAATTTTAATCAATTCAAGTCAATATAATTTTTGTATATGTTATGATAGTCATAAGTAACTTTTAATTTTTAGGGCATGCCATTTATAATGTATGAAATTTTTTATTTTTTTCCTAAACTTAGGTTAATTAACATTTTTTGGATATTTTATGATATTCATTATGTTTTAAAATTCTAGACAATTTAAGTCAATTATATTTTTTGCACTTCACTTTAATTGAAATTAATTGGCATTTACTTAAAATTTTATTGGCATTTATTGAAAATATAATTATGCAATCTTATTAAATTTTATGAAAATCTAGGAAATTTAATGATATTTTTATGGACTATTATTAAATTTTACGAAAACTTTACAAATTTATAAAAAATTTTGAAATAACTTTTCATATAATATTATTAACTTTAAAGTTTATAACATACAAAAATACAATACATACAAATATTTCTTAACATATAAAATATTGTACATACAAATATTTTATAATAACTTCAAAATATTAAAAAAATTTCCAAAGAAATAAACATACAAATATTTTATAATAACTTTCAAATATTACCTATAATACCAAATTATTAAACATATTTCCATTTTATAATAACTTTCAAATATTTCACATAATATTAAATTATTAAACACAAATATTTTTTTGAAATAACTTTCAAAAATATTTTATATAAATTAAACACTTATATCTTGAAGCTTAAAAATCGTAAACTTAACCAAATAATCTTTCAACCTAATTATAAAATGCAAACAAAAAATTATAAATTATCAATGTAAATAGATGTCTAAAAGTTCTAAAGTTTAATTAATTAATTTATTCTACATATAAATTTTCAATACATCTATAAAATTTAATAAACTTACACTACATTACAAATTTTAGACTAAATTACTAAATTATTTGAATTTATAAATTTTACACTTAAATTACTAAATTTAATAAATTTATAACTAAATTCACACTTAACTTACTAAATTTAATTTATTTATTAAATTATTGAATTTATAAATTTTACGCTTAATTTCCATTAAATTTATACAATAAATTGTAACATTAAATTACAATAAAATTTCTATTAAATTTATACAAAATTTACACTAATTTTTTTATTAAATAAATACAATAAATTATAACACAAATTAACAATAGTTACAAAATTTTACAACAAAATTCCACAATATACATAAATAAACTAATAAAATTAACAAAAATATACGTAAATTATATTTTCGCAAAATTCACACAATTTCTCAAAAAATTCTCCAATAATTGTCCAACAATTCTCCGAAATTCAAACAAATATGGCACAACAATAATTAACACAATTTCTCCAACAATCCACAAATTACACAATTTTTTTGTAACACATTTAACAGAATTTATTCACAAAATTCACATAAATAACAGAATTCATAACACAAAATTCACAAAACTACAATAACAAAAAAAATTGACAATATTTCCACAATAATAAAAAAAATCACAACATCAACAATAAAATTTTTATGTATTATATAACATACCAAGTATAGGAATTTGTTTACAAATAAATTCTATTAAAATTCATTTATAAATGAAATGAATTTTACATTGGATTTGAATCAAATATAGGATTTATTTATTTTAATATTGTTGTTACTAATTGCTAGTTTCCAATTGTTGTTATTGATGGTTGCAGATTAATATTAAGTGTTTGGTAAAATTATTATTACTGATTATTGTTTGTATATATAACTATCAATATTGACATAAATTTAAAATAAATAAATATTTTTTAAAATTTTAAATTTTAAAAATAAATAATATATAATCATCCATTAAGTATTGTTTAAAAATTATAAGTGAAACTTTTTTATAATACATATATTAAATATTAATGATAATATAATAATGATTTTATTAAAAAAAGTTAAATAATATATCATACAAGTAATTTAATAAAATTTAAATAATAAATAAATAAATTATTATTAAATATTATTATTATGAAAATAAATAATATATTAAAATTTATATAAAAAATTAAGATATATATTTTTATTTTTATTTATAAAAATATAAACTACTGATGAAAAAGTAATAAGAAAAACGTACTTTTCTAAATTGGAACTTTTTGAAAACTATTAACTGTTATTTAAAATAAAATATTACATTAACTATAAAAGTATTTCTATACTTTTTTTTAAAAAAAAACCGATATTTCTATATCATTTAAAAACCCAGGTGCAAAAAAACCATTTAAAAAAAAAAAAAAAGAACATTTGCTATCTATGTATCATTTGCCTAGTAAAAACAGGCGAAAGTAAGTAAAATGAATATTGTATTATAACTATTGGACATAAAGATTGTTTAATTCACGACTCCCTCAGTTTGGCACAGAGAATCCATGGGCACGAGTTTACCGCGCTTCTTCATCCAATTTGGAATATCTTTAAGAAAAACCAGCCATGCCTTTCTTCTTTTAGCTTCCCACAAACGTAAATTTTCTGCCACAATTGACAAGGTTTTCTTTAAGTTGTATTCTTCTTTTATTTCTAATAATGTTTCATCTTGTTTGTTTATTTTATCTTTTTTCACTTTGATGGGTAGTCGAGTGGGGAGCTACTAGTGGTGGTCGGAGGCGGAGCAGCAGGCGTGTACGGTGCAATTAGAGCCAAGACTGCGGCGCCTAATCTTAATGTACTGATTATAGAAAAAGGAAAGCCTCTATCTAAGGTTTTCACTTAACTAACATCATTTGATTTATGTTATCCATGTCTTCTTCTTTTTTTTTTTTTTGGTTTTTCGGTAATGGTTGTTTTTATCGACAGGTGAAAATATCAGGTGGAGGCAGATGCAATGTCACTAATGGGCACTGTACTGACCATATGGTAACCAATTTTATTTTCAATTTTGGAAATTTCTGCAATGCTTTTCTATGTTGTAGTCTCGTCCATGAGTTTAGAACTGCCTTGTAATGTTAGTTATGATATTGTATGTAGTTTTGTCCATTGGATTTCAAATTGAAAATTATCCTGTGCTTTTTTTTTTTTTTTGAGACAATCTGTTGGTTTTCATGATAATTTTTTCTGTGAAAATCAGTGAAAGATATGTCCAGTTTGACTCTTCTTTTGGCAGTAATTGAAAATTTTTGTCCATTTTGACTTCATTGCAGTAAATGATTATGGATGCATATTGTATATTGGATGCATGCAGTGCTGAAGTTATAATACTTTGATTTCACTAATACTACCTGAACGGGAGAAAGGAAAAAAAAAAAAAAGATATCATTTTTGCTTGTTTATTGTGCAGAAGTTTTCTGAGCTGTTAGGGGGACAGATTAGTGCAATACTTAGCATAGAGTAGCATCTTTACAAATTTGCTTCCTCATGTGACACTCTTTGTAGTGGAAAGAATTTAAATCGCTATGAATAACATATAGAACTTGATATTCTTAATCAATTTCTCGGATACCAAATTTGGTTAGATTTTCACATTGGACAGCAGCCAAACATTTCATATGATATCTAAACTCTGCTGTGGACAATTTTAAGTCAAAGTAAATCTAATAGGTTCTGATCAGTGTCTTCTAACTGAACTTGTTGAATATCTACTTGCATATTGAGAATCTATTGAATCTCCATTATGCTCATTGTTGTTGGCAGATTTTGGCAGAACATTATCCTAGGGGTCATAGAGAATTTAGAGGATCTTTCTTCAACACACATGGACCATTGGATACAATGTCCTGGTTTTCTGATCATGGGGTCGAACTGAAGGTTTTACTGAAAACTGCATGAATTCTGTTACCTGCCTTATTATCCATATGCTGTTTATGATTATCTGCCTATAGATTGAGGATGACGGTAGAGTTTTTCCCATCAGCAATAGTTCGTCTTCAATTATTGATTGTCTTCTAACAGAAGCAAAGTGCAAGGGAGGTAGGTTTTTCTTGACTAACAGTTTATGCATTTTCATTTATTGATCTCAACATAAAACATAGACCTTTTTATATAACTATCTTCATTTTTTTTTCTTTCTATTTTTTCTTTTTCTTCTAATTATCTGTTTAGCTTATATAATATGGGATGATGGATGTCTTAGTAGCATATAGAAGTAATCCTTATATTTGAATTACTTTATATGGGATATTGAGTCTTCAAGAAAGATATAAAGAATATGAGTACCTAGTTTTGTTAATGTGCTCCTCATGGAAAGTTGTACTTCTTTGTTTCTTTTGTAATGTGTTTTTTGGGTTGTTCAAGTGGAAATTTTCTCAATATTATGGTAGGTTTTAATGTTATGCAATCTGAAATGTGAGTTCCTCTGTCAGTTTCTCTGCAAACTGGAAAAGTTGTAACAAATGCATCTGTCAATGCTGATGGAAAATTTCATCTGAAGGTTGAGAAACGGACAATCAATTCTGTTGAATCTATTGAAGCTGATTATCTGTTGATTGCTAGTGGGAGTAGCCGACAGGTATTAATGGATAAATGATTCCCTTGCATCATTGTGTTGGTAACTGAGATTTCCGATGAAATTCCATTTTTGTTTCCTGTCACAGGGTTATACTCTTGCAACTCAGCTTGGTCATTCAATTGTGGATCCAGTACCAAGCTTATTCACTTTCAAGATTGAAGACTCACTGCTTGCAGAGTTATCTGGGGTAAAGATTCTTTATAGGAGCTAGTTAAGACTCGCCATGCTATTATCTACCACTATTACGGGCACATACTTACTTGCATACATACATACATACATATATATATACACGCGCGCACACACACACTTTATTGGCATTGAGTTACATTATATTGAACTGGTTTGCATAATCTACTGCAAACTACGTTGTGATTATGTAAAGCAGTTGAGTTCGTGCTGTCTACTCCTCGGAGTAATGGTGCAAAATAAGTTTTTCCTTATTTATAACGTGAATTTATTTTGAATTTAATATATTTCACATATCACATTATTTCAACATTCTGCCATAAATATTCCACCTTTCCATTGCCAGAGTGACAGCAAGGAAGGTTGTTTTATAATTTTTTTTTTCTTATACTTTTCTTTTAATCTAAATTGCATCCTTCATCCAGACATCCTAGATACTTATAAATATTAACATATCCAGATATCTTGATTTTCGCTGCCTATTCACAACGTTAAATGTGTGTTTTATTAATGTCATGTTTTTATTTGTTATATTGTGCTTATTGATTCTTTTTGCCCCAATGCTCAGGTTACTTTTCCTAAGGTTGAAGCAAAGCTGAAACTAGAAAATCTACGAAGGAATATGCCACACCTTACACAGGCAAACTTTTTCAGCTGCTATGATGTAACTGCATAAAGATTGTATGAAATGATTGGAAGTTTTGAAATTCAGGTTGGGCCCATGCTGGTTACACATTGGGGACTCAGTGGGCCAGTAATTCTTAGGTTGTCTGCTTGGGGGGCACGTGATCTGTTTACTTCATGTTACAAAGGTGTTAAAGTCTTGATTATCTTCCCTTTTTTGTCTTTCTTCTTCAATAACTTCACAGGATTTGGATGCAGGTATGCTTATGGTGGATTTTATACCTGATTTACATATAGAAGACATAAAGTCAACCCTCATTCAACACAAGAACACATTTGCGGTAATCTTCTATCAAATGTTTTGCATATAGTGCTTCCAGCAAGTTAAGTAAATGTTATATTAATTTTGAAACTGAAAAATAATTTTTGACAATGAACAATGAAGTTTAGGGGCAGTTTCTGGATAGTCCTTGGAAAACCAAACTCTATCTAGGTTGTCCACATCTATAGGTAATTTGATATTTTAGTTTACTTATCAGTTTTGTTAAGCATACACAAGTACATAAAACTTAGCAAATGCACATTTATTTTGTGCAATGTGAGAAGGGTCAGAATTTTACTTCTAATGTTGCTTTTCAACCAATATAACCTAAATATAACGTAAGTAGCTGAAAGGGAAATCTCATCGAACTTGATTCTGGTGTTGGCTTCCTCATTGACTTCTAAATTAACATTAAGTTTCAACAACTATAATGAGTCTCATGGAAATAGCCTTTTTTTTTTCCATCATTATCTGCTGGCTCGCAAGCATTTCCTATCTTTCTTGTTAGTCAGTAATATACTGCATTTCCATTTTGTTTAGGAATTTTAAATAGTATGTGACTTTCTTTTATGCTTAAGATCATATTTACTTTATTTGCAGAAGCAAAAAGCAGTCAATTCATGTCCTTCAGAATTTGGCCTTGCAAAGAGATTTTGGAAATACATATTGGATCGTGAGGTCCTTGGCTGTTCCAAAGCAAATTACATATTTAAATATTCACCATAACACTTTGCGAAAATCATCTTTTGTTATTCATATGCAGAATTTAGTTGGAGACACTTTATGGGCTTCTGTATCAAACAACTCCATCTTATCTATGGCTTATCTTTTAAAGCATTGTACATTTAGAGTAACAGGAAAGGTAAATTCCATGCTAAGAAATATTCAAGCTCTGTTCCTACCATCTTTTCCCACTTTCTTTAAGCGGCATGCATTTATTCCTAATGAAGGGTCAATTTAAGGATGAATTCGTCACTGCAGGAGGTGTTCCTTTGTCTGAGGTTTCTTTCTCAATCTATGCATCTCTGCCTCTGTCTTATTAAAAATAATAATAATTTCACTAGTTTTTTTTTTTTCTTTTTTAATGAAGATCTCTTTGAACACAATGGAAAGCAAGATATGTCCACAACTTTTCTTTGCTGGAGAGGTACTGTCCCTTAATCATCTTATACCTTTTGCCTTCTTATTTCTTATTTTGAGTGAGCTACTATGAGAACCTGTTCAGCATGGATGTAATAATTCCACCTTTCATGCTAAAATTTAACTGCCTAAATATTGTGTCAAGTGATGCCCATGTATTGTTGAATACTAATCTCTATTCATGGGTCTGATGTTTGAACATCATTTGCAGGTAATGAATGTTGATGGGGTGACTGGTGGTTTTAATTTCCAGGTATGAAAGTGGATCCTTTTGAGTTTCGAGTGTGTGATTAAATCTAATACATCTTTTGGTGTTATATACTCTTGAGAAAAACCAGAAATGTAGCAACATTTTTAGCATTGACGAGATCAAATTGTAATCGAATTTTTTGTGGAGTCACATGTAACATCTTTGTTTGCTGTGGAAATATTTTTCTGCTAAATATTTTCACTTATTAGGATTTTAGGCGGCAACTAATTATTGAAAGTTTTCAGATAAATCCGTGATCCTCGCCTGATTTTTTAAGATATTAATAATTTATTTTCTTAATTGGTAGTTATCTTATTCAAATGTCTTTGATCCTTATCATAATTTTGAAACAATTGCCATTATTGGAGCAAATTATTCCCTAACACTTTTATGTATTTTCTTTTTTTGATTGGTATCTAAAATATTTTAGAACTGATATGACACAAAATGTGGGTGCCACCATGCTGCATGTATGCTGTAATGATACATTCAATGGGTCTCTGAAAAATTGACTATTAATTAAGTTAAAAAGTTAAATCCGTCTGAATAATATATCCTTCTTTATTCTACTACAATATTGCCTGCCCACTAGATTCATTATTAGTTGACACTCTAATGCACCATCAATTGTTCTCTTGACAGAATGCATGGTCTGGTGGATATATTGCTGGTACAAGTATTGGTGAACTAGCAGTTGAAGGTACTCAAAAGGAGGAAGTTTTATGAGTTCAAATTTGTAGTTTATCTTTTGCAATTTTAAGTTCCTGCATTTAAATATGCAAGCTTTACTTCATGAAAGTTGTGCTTGGTTGCACCTCTGCAAGAATGCTTCATTTTTGACAATGTTATCTAAGTTCCTCTCACTTTTTTCAGTTGCCACGAGATGATCTGACTGGGGGTTATGACAAATTTGGGTCTAAATTTGTCAGTGTTCTTCGTATAGGAGTTGTCTTATGTGTGGATGGGCTGGTGTCTAATCCTATTGCCGAGCTTGAACACGAGCCCGTCCGCATATAAAATGCTAAGCCCATCCATTTCGTATACTCGCGTGTTGCGTGTGCTATAATTTAATACATTATTTAAAATATATTAATAAATCCTAATAATCTAAAATATTATAATTATAAATATATTATAATTTAAAATATTCATTACATTAAATAATGTATTTTTTAAATAGATAATATATACATGCTATTTGTCTTATTTGATATAATTGCCTATTTATAAATTTATAATTTTTCTTAATATATTTTTATTTCATTTATAGTTTTTAATTAAGTAATTTTACATGTCAAATTAATATACATTTCAATAACTTATTTATTAAATAATTAGCTTGATAAATAGTAAATTATTGTCTTAAATAAATTTTGAGAGTAGAATTAATTATACATAATGAAATATTGATTGATTGATTGATACTAGTTATAAACATGTACATTGCAATATAATTATAATAATAATTTTTAAATAAATTTAAGATTTTTATTAAATAATTAATTAATTAGTTGAATGATTAAAATTAATATATAAATAATAATTAAATTTTATTATTGTTTTATGGAATATTATTTTATAAAAATAGTCTAATTAGACCTTTTCAATTAAATAAAATAATAATAATAATAAATTATAATAAAATTACTATAATAAGTTCTAATACCAAACAATTTTTTAAAAAAATAATAAAATTCATAATTTCATTTTTTATCTCTTTATTCCTTTTTAATTTTTTATTATATAGAAAACTAAATACTTATTTTTATTAAAGGCCTAAAATGACGAATGTGAAAATCTTTCTATATTATTAAATTTTAAATCATTTTGCTATAAAATTTTTTTATATTGTTCTAAACTTTATATATTTTTTATTAATGAAATTAAATATAATTTTAAGCTTATGTATCACATGACAAAATAAAAATATTATCACTTGTTAACAAATATTACTAATATAATTATTTAATAAATAATAAATACTTATCTAAAATTAAATTTAAAATCATAATTAATTATATATATTAATTCATTCATTAATTGATTATTTATTTCAAAAAGCAACAACTAACTTGCAAATACTTCAAACCTTGAAGGACTAAATAAGTAAAATTTTTGCACAAATATGAACAATATTAGGTATTGCATGGTTTTTTTTTTTCTTTCTTTTTTTAAAGGTGGTAAACAGGTCAGATCATGTTGAATCATTTTTTAGTTAAGATCATTTATCGGGTTTGCATGCAGAAAAGATTTCAGATCGAGTTCAAGTTGAGTTTCAAATTTATTTTTAAAAATGATATGTCAGGTCAGGTAATTTATTATTCAATTTTTTAAATATTCATTTAAATTTGTTATTATTTATGTAATATTTTCTCATAATTTATTAAAAGTAAAGTAATAATTTTTCTTAAGAAATTATTTTTAGTCAAACAGATTTTATATAAGAGAAAACTTGACGAAAATTTTATATTTTTATTTAAATGTTTGATAACTTAAATATAATTTATTTTTTAAGTAAATCATTATATATAATGAAATAAAAAAATTGCACTAAGTCTATATAGAATTGAATTTAAGTCATATATATAATTAAAACTAATTTAAAAATAAATATACGGTGTCCAATGATAGTAGACCACTTATTACAAAAAATTACATATATTATAATAAAAATTTCTATGATAAAATTAATTTTATCTTAATATCTGATTTTAACATGACAAAAATCAAATTTTATCACAATTATTATAAAAAATAAGCAAATCAAAAATAAATTTCTTTTATATATTAAATTATTTAAAAAATTATAGTTCAAATTTGGCTTAATGATCTAAAAAATCTAAAAAATTTATGTGAATTTTTAATTGTATTTAAAATTTTTAATTGAGTTAATTGCACTATAATTTGATGAATTAATTTTCATTGTACCCAAGTGAAAATCAAAATTTAGTAAAACATATATTTAGACTTAATCAAACCTTATAGTTTTTCAATTAGTTTAATCAAATCCAAAATTAAACTTAGAGTTTAATTAATATGATGTTGTTATTTTATTCTAGTTAATCTTATTTTTACTTAATTAAATTTATTATACACTTTTATATGATGAATTTTAATTTTATATTTAAATTTAAAAAATTAAAAATTTTAAAATTTAAATTTATAATTCATAAAATCTCTCATTTTTTTAAAAAAATTATCTCAATCACTCCTTAAAAATTTAATTTTTATATTTTAAATAATAAATTATTTAAACCATTTAAAATAAAAATTTTTAAAAAATAATTACATGAACTTAATTAAAATGATATTTTATTTTTTATGCAGTCTAATACCATTTTGCTTGATTAAATTTATTATATACTTTATATGATAATTTTATATTTAAATTTAAAAGATTAAAAATTTTGAAATTTATATTTATATTTTATACATCTCTTAA
>CATIWR010080648.1:0-38686 GCA_949677035.1 Omphalea diandra
GTAAATAATGGAATTTCTGCAACTATGGAGTTCATTCAAAATGGAGGAACACAGAAGAAGTTACTGAGACTAGAGGAAAAGAAGAGCTCAGAAAATGGTTTCTAGTTGCCTAACACTACACCTTCAGAGAGAATCTCTCACCCAAAAACAGTAAAACATAATCCATCATCATTATCATCATCACCATCATCTCCTCGGCAAGAACACAAAATATACAGCAATAAGAGAAAGGAAAAAAAAAAACAAACAGAAAGCTATATCCTTTTCTTCTTCTTAACCCTTCAATTCTGCATCTTCCTTTCACCGCCTCTCTCATATAGCAACAACAACAACAACAACAACCCTAATAAAGAAAGCAATAAAAGTTTTACATAATTTGTATATAATATATTTTCATATTCAAAACCCAGATCTCTGTCCCTAGACTATCGAAAGCCCACTTCAGCAAACAAAACAGAGGCAGGTGAACACACAACACAACAAACATGGTGAAACAGATCAAAGAAACATATTCACGAAATCAGACAAACACACAACACAACAAACACAGAAACACAGCAAACAAAAATCAAAGAAACAGAGGACAAAAATGGTGAAACAGATCGTCAAGAATTACCTCAGCCCGTTCAAGATCTACCAATGAAACACCGTTTTTGATGAAGATGATGCTGCGAATTTGATGAAGATGAAACCCAGTGACGATTTGGAGGTTGAATTCGGTGATGACTTTGTAAATAGATGGAGACGCAAACTTTGTTTTGTCGAAGGAAAGGGTCCAAACTCGGTTCAAATGTTTGTCTCTCGATGGGCATAATAGTAATTTCACAAATTCCCCCCTCTGTTTCAACTTGTTTCTCTCCGTTTCGGGAAGAAAAGGGAGGGGGAAAATAACTTTTATTTTCCCTCCCCATCCCTATTTTACCCTCTTCCCAAACAGGGTAATTAACATTTCTCTCCTTATTTTAACCCTTTATTTTCCTCTCCTCTTTATTTTCCTCTCATCCAAACACAGGCTGAGAGAACGATACTAATCGATTGAGTTTTAAAAACATTAATCAAGGATGCTACAGTTGTTTTTGGCAAGGAGCCACAATCAGGTACTGCGGCAATCAGTGAGGAAGTTTCTATTTATGCGCCACAAATTTAAAGATACTTGAGAGAGTTGTGTCATGTGATTATTTATTAAACTAGGTGATATTCTGTGTTTTCCGCGATTTAAAATCGATATTGAATTATTTAAAAGTGTTAAAAGGTAAATTTAATTTTTTAGTGGTCTTATAATTTATTATATTTATTAAATGATATTATACATTTAATATAATAAATTTTAACATATTATTTATCATATTTAATTTGTCAATATCCATTTATTGTTTCTACGTATAATAGTTTGTTACTATGACTTATATTGAAGAAGAGATGTATTATTTGAAAAAAAAATTTGATTCATAGGAGTAAATTTTTACCGCTTAATTATTCTACTATTAGTAATAGAAGTCTTGGTCTTCGAGAAATACTTAAAATATATTGGATGATTGTTAATGTATAAATTGCATAATTATTCTTTTGACGATGTGATTCACATATTAATTTAATAATTATGATATATTTTTCTTTATAAAAGTAAATATTTGTGCTGTATATAAATAAGATATCTTTATTTTTTATGATAATATTTTTTATTAATTTAAATTAGTACGAAATTATCAATGTTATATGTTTGTAAATAAATTTTAAGTCAAGATGTTGTCGCATTGCTTGATTTATTATTTGAGTATGAGATTGTAGTAGCCTACAAAATTAAAGAACAATGAGGTGTTGAATTTGTATAACATTAGTATGGAGTTTATTTTTTTTTGCATGATTTTTTGTTAATTCATTTTGTTGGGACTTGATTCGACTCTCATGAGTAATAATGATTTTAATAGAGACAATATTAAGTTATGTGAGGTGAGTGAGATATGGTAATTATATCGTTGAGATTGTGATTCTTTTTTTATTTAAATTTGAATTATTTTTATAGTAATGTATGATTTTATGTTTTGATGTTATTTAATGTAATAGATTTAAAGGGTTAATGGTTATTTTATTTTATTATTAAGGCAGCATTAGCTGATTTGTTATTTCAATTTTTTTTCATTGGGATGGATTTTATATGTAAGTGCGTGTGATTGAGTTTTAAATTGCGCAGAATATCCCCTAATAAAAATATAAGGCCAAACGATGCCAAATCGTAACAATTACATGAATATGCCAAATGAAAAAATATGATGATGCCAAACCATGCCATATGCAAAAAGACCATAACAAAAAATTATCAACACAACATTTTATTAAAAGAAACACATTAAGGTAAAGTTGCATAACGGGCATTTTATTAAAAAACCCATTAATGCCAGCCTCCTACCCTGGCTGGGTTGGCATTTCAGGAGGCAGCGGCTTAGTTGTCATGTCAGCCTAAATACAATTAAATTCAATAAACTTTTAACACATCACTCTTCTAATTTCCTTTCGCTTCAACTATATATATCGGATTATTATTATTGGTAGTTTTGATTTGAAGGGTAATTTTGTAATGTAATTGAATTAAGGATTTCTGAATTTGAAAAATTAAATAGCAATAATATTTATTGATTCTATTAGTGAACTACTTTATGAAATAAATTTATACAGAACAACGTAAAATTATTTATATGTCTTCGACATTTATTTAAGATTGTTATCATAACAAAAATAATAATCCATTTTCAATCGGAGTTTAACAACAAAACACAACTGGAAGGGCCATGCATGTTTTTCTTCTTATCCTCTTACAGTATTAATATTCCAAATGGAGTGAACTGTGTGCTGCAAAGTCACAATGCGCATTATTATACTTTTGACGTCCATGCGTGCACCTCTGAGGACCTGGAGGTCGTGGCGGTGGCAGTGACAAGCATTTTCCTATGCACAGTTCACATTTTACACGTGTATATATAAATATAGCTTAGTTTCCACTTCCTTTTTGTAATGCTTTTTGTTGGGTAGATTTAGAAATCTAGCAATATTTCAAAAATCCTCCTAATAATTGTTATATATAAAAATATTAATAGAATATATATATATATATATATACATGTTAATTAGCAAAATGTAAATATAGTAGTTGAAGATGTGGCCCTCACTTGTTTTAGCCTCATCTCTAAAATAAACAATGATAATAAACAATTGATGTTGTTGTATAGATCGCTTTATCATTAAAAATAATTAACCATCAAATAATACAACACATAAATATTAGGCTTAATTATCTGCAGAAGATTAACCTAACTTTACTTTAGAAGAACAAAAAGAACTAAAGAATTATAAAGAGGAATAAAATACAAGCCAATAGGAGGGCATACGATTTTTTTTATAAATTTTAAAAAAATGATTTAACAACATAATTTTCATTTAATGAACTCTGTCATATCATAGTGGTTATCTATATTGACGATGATCCCTCAACAGAAGAAATTCCTTCTATGCTACGCTGGTCGACTTGAAAAAATAAGTGAGTTATTGCATTATCACTCCTACAAATTCTTTTCTATTTTGAGGTTTCGTTTGGAAATTCGGAATAACTTTAAAAATTTAATACGGTTTAATAATTTTTTATTTAAAATTTTTAAATTTTATTTTTTAAAAAAAATTGATTTGATGAAAAAATTAAAGAATTTTATTAATAATTTTATCGATTTTAAATTTATTCTAAATAAAATCTATTATCAACATGTATGAATTATGTTAATAAAACTATTTTTTCTATACTATGACTTATTGTAAATAGAATCTAATTTACTTTTATTTTTAAAGATACGTTATAAGTTTTGGATATGTATAAAAAGGAAAACTCAAGGGGCCATGCTTATTTTTGTTTCACAAAAAAAAATTATTCATGAAAAATATTTTTTAAAGTAAAATTTTCAGGTGAAATATTTTTTTTTTGATATTTCAATTATAGTAAAAATATTAAATTTATTTTGATTTATAGAATTATAATAAAATTTAAATTATAAATATTTTATATTTTTATTATTTACTACTTAATATAAATAAAAATATTTATGAGTCATACTAATTGTTTGCAATCACTATCAATGGCATTAATCTATAATTTATATAATTAATTAATGATAATCAATTATAATAAGTATACTAATAAATATATATTATATGATTTATTTTTCATTTAAATAATTTTATTAAAATCTCTTCATCTTTAAAAACAGTTATTTTTGTAAAATAATTTAATTTTTATCAATTTATAAAATGTTTTTATTAATTATTTTGTTTGAAGACATTAAATATTAAAAAATATTTTTCACAAAACATTTGGGGCTATATTACACTCACTACTATGTGGTAAGGATACGTGACCACTATATATTTTGCACTCCAAACTAAAACTCAATGTTTTACTTAAAATTTATCCTCTACTGTATATGTACTCAAACACTCTCAATCGCATGTGCTCTTATTTATTTTATTAATTTTCTTTTTATTATTCTAATTAAAATAAATTGATACTATATTTAGCTAATTCAATTCAAATTTTCTATTATTATTTACTTTAGTTTAATTTTAATTTTAAAAAATTTATTTTTATATAAAAATTAAATAAGTTAAATTTTTTAAAAATAAATAAATTTGATAATTTAAAAACTTAATATAAACACCAAAATTAAAATAAGACTTATAAATCAACATCAGTGTACCTTCAATCAAAATCAATGTACCTAGAGTAATAATAATATACTTAAAATAAAAAACAATGTATATATAGTACAACTTCAATATATTTACAGTACAAAATCAATGTACCTCTTTTATAATATTAATGTACCTTCATATTAAAAGTTATGAGTTGTAATTCTAAATTAATGTACCTACATTTCTAAATTAATGTATATATATCACAATACAAATATACCTAATTAATATATTTATAATACAATACAAATGTATTTAGATGTTTGAACAATGTATCTCAATTAAAAGCATGTACTTAAAGTAATAATGATATATCTAAAATAAAAAACAATGAACCTATAATATAAAATCAATGTACTTACAGTACAAAATCAATGTACTTTTTTTATAATATTACTATATTTTCATATTAAAAGTTATGTGTTGTGATCCTATATTAATATATCTAAATTTCTAAAATAATGTATTTATATCATAATACAAATGCACCTAATTACTATACTTGCAACACAATATTAATGTACCTAGATATTGAAACAATGTATTTAGGGTAATAATAATAATAATTATAGGGTAATAATAATAATAATTATGATAAAATATTCACTAAACATATTGTCACAGTTATAAATTATATATAATATTTATATAATATAATAATATAAATTATATATAATATTATATATTTAATAATATAAATTATATAATAATATAATATAATTATACATAATATGTAAAATTATAGTACATAAAAATCACCCTTATAAAAAATGAATAAAATAAAAAAAAATGCATAGTTACGCTGCACGTCTTTTTCCATCCGTTGCTGTCTGAATCCTTTATCCATATTGTTATATATGGACAGGGTCCTGAATATAAATTGCCAAGTGGTAACTTGGTACTGGAAATGATTATGGGCTGGGATAGATAAGCGGACAGAGGTTTAGGAATCAACTTCTACTAAAAGTGAGCAAACGGTCAATTTGATTTGATTTTTATCAAATTTTAATAAATTAAATTTTTTATACTTATAACCGAATTGAATTAAAATTTTTTAAAAAATCAAATTAATCGAACCATTAAATCTAAATTTACATGACTATAAATCGAACCGAACCGATCTTATAAAAAATTCAATTTGATTTTATTTGTTTTAATTAAATTACATGTATTTTAAATTTTGTTTGAATTCAAATTAGTTTGATTTATTTATTACTTCGATTAATTCGGTTTTTTCGATTTTTTATCTAAAAAACTAAACCGAAAATTGAATTTTTTTAAATTTATAACCGAATAAACTGATTTTATTAAAAAATCAAATCAAACCGAACCAACTTGATTCAATTATTTTTTTTAATTTGGTCCAATTTTTGCTCACCCCTAACTTTTACCTAGTCCTCTAAGTTCTCAATTTCTCCGGTACGAATCAGGGACTGGGATTTCAATCCAAGAAACTTTATCCAATACATAAATCTATCCTTCCTTATTTTTGTCAAATTTAATTAATTGGCTGCAGAAATGAAAAAACATGATGTCTAAAATAAATTTTCATTTTCTTGTTTTGTATCATCAATTTTAATTACAATTACGTGAAATATCATCAAGGTTAAATATAATTGGGAATCGGATCCTAAGGTTAAATTATGTGGAATATCATCAATCTTATATATAATAATTATTAATTTATATTTGATCATCCAAAAAAAGCTGGAAATAAGAATCTTTAAATTGAAGACATTCCTTCGAATTTTATTTTTCATTTTCAAAATTAACCCAAAATGCTCAATGTTTAGTTTAGTCCTTTTGTTTTTACAATATTTGATTGCCCAAATCAGTTCAACCTGACATCAAACCATCTAGCAGCTGCTACTAAATGGTATGCCTTGAGACCACCAACTTAGAACTTTTATTTTTAAGGCCAAAATAGGGAAACCAACAAGAACAAGATCTCCCCAATGATTTCTACAAGACTTGCTATGCCATGAGATGCTTATGCGAATCAAACCTCTAAGTAAAAACAATGATAAAATATATCACTATAATATAATATCCCTCCCTCTACGCAGAGTACTATGCTGTGATCCAAAGAAACAGGGGAATTCAGCTGCTTTTTTACACCAGATAACCACCGTTCTTCTAGGAAATCAGAATCTTCAAGCTTGAAGAGGTAATTAGCAAAAATGTTTGTCCCATTTTGCAAAAGAGAACTGATAAGCATCGCACTGTAAGATACTTACAGTGTTGTCGTGTTAAGGTCATATTTGGCATGACATTTTTTTTTATCACATTGAATATAAAATTTGTTCAATTTTATATATTTTTTATTCAATTTTTGTATCGCTTTTAATTTACTTTCTATATCTTTAAAAAAAAATTATAACAAGCTAAATACAAATCTAATAGTAACAGTAACTATATTAAACTATATTTAACTCATAATTTGAATACATAATTTCTTCATTTTAGTTATTTAATTTTGTGTTTACTTTCATTTTAACCAATTATGTATCTAAAATTTTGATATAAAATTTATTTATTTATTTATTTATTTTCTGTATATATTTAAAGAAATTTTTTCCATCAGTGTAACATCACTCAAATATGACATTGAGTGCCACAGAAGTGCAGGTATCGCACCACCCGGTACATAGTCTTATTGTTTGCAAAAAGCCAACTTGAATGAAGTCCAACGGTTCTTTTATGTAGAACTTAGTGCTTATGTAATACCACTCCACCTTGAATTAAACATTTTACATCCGTGTTAGTATCTAAAACATGCATAGAATATGCATCAAGAACCGTAGCTCAAAAAAAAAAAAAACAAAACAAAACAAAACAAAAACAAAAACAAAAAAAAGAATGATGTGGTGAACAGGAGTGATCATAGTATAAACCAAAGTGATTCTAGTCCTATTTCCTTCTCATAGTCTCCAATTACTTAGCTACTTGTTCCAGAATAGGAACCTTCTTCCAAGTATCTTCCAACCCATTCAACTGCAGCGGAGGCAACGAAAAAACGCTAACAGTAGAGCTTCCACTACGAATTTCCTTCAAAACACGCAATGCTGATATGGTGCTCTTCATATACAAGCTCTCCATGTGCTTAATCTCTGCAAGTTCCTTGGGGCCTCTGAGCAAACTGTCAGTCTTGGTGGTATCAGAAGTTGAAGGATCACATTCCTCATTCCTATCAGCTGCTTCAACAGAAGATGGTGGTTCTTTTATGGGGAAAAGGCCATCAAGCATCATCTCGCATTCTTTCACAAGCTTGTACAGCAAGTCAGTGGTGAAGAAGGGCTGTTGCAAGACTTTCTGGATGAAGGGCAAGCGAATAAGAGCGCCAGTTCTTTTATCATACTTCTTGAGTATTTTTACCAATCCTGTTAATAACATAACATCAGTTTCAACTTTTGGAGCCAAAAAGAACTTGTCATCATTATATGTCTGAAAGTCACAGTATAAATCTAGCAAAGAAATAAGAAAAACTCCCAAAATTTCATGTAACTAAGAATTAAACAAAATTATCAACTCAATAACATTAAAAGGAAATATACAACTACCTGTGTAGTTAAGGGCACTGTAATTCTCCAGCAAAACCATCTCTCCATGGAGGTCAACAATCTCCTTCCGAATTTTTATCACCTCCTCAGTGGAATCCTTCGCTTTTGCCACACTATCTTGCAACTCCTGCAGCATAATTACGAAAATCCCAACTTCAGTTTGACCTGATACCCGCATCTTTTATTTTTATTTTCCTGTTACTTTATAGAAATCCACAGGCGTATCTATAACTCAAAGTCTTTTAGCAGCCAACTATTTCACATGTACTTAGATTTATACAAATAAAGACACAACTAACAGCGGTTAGTCTAAATTCCTTCCCAACAATCTCCAACCCTCCTCAAATTTACTTCATATCACTGTAGTTCGGAGCAGTATTGTCAAAATTGAATCATAGTTTGGATAAGTATTTTTAAAATCAAATCAAATCAATCAATTAAAGCGATAAAATAAAAAATAATCAATAATTCAATTCAATTAAAAATAAAAAAAATCTCAATTTAAAAATCAGTAGAAACAAACTTAAATTAGTAAATCAAATCAAATCAGTGGAAAATATTATTTTGTAAAAAAAATTAAAATTTCTTTAAAACTTACACCTCTTAAAATTTAAATATTGAAAATACTTTATTATTTTGTCATGTTATCCTATTTTCTACTCAGCAAGATGGGCATGGTGAATTATTTTTTATTTTTTTTCCTTGTTTTCGTCCAGGGTCACATTTAATAGCTTTCCATTATTTTGTGTTTTCATTTATGTTTCCCCGCAATCCAAAGATAATGTCGCACATAGGTACATGTCAGTAGAATATATACCGGTGCACGATTCTCCTCCAACTACGAATTCATAGACGCGCGCGGTTATTAAAGTATAAACGTGGCAACTAATTATAGGTTATCGACACAAAACAAAGACTATCCTCTCACCACTACACACCCAGTTAGCGAATTAGTTTCAGATCTATGACTAAAACGACGCCGTTTCCTATACGATAACCATTTATTCCGCAGACAATCCGACGGATTACCGTGTTCTAAAATTCCACCAAAATACACATAAAATTTGAAGAAACTATCTGCTATACTGATGCATATATTGAATCAGTATATAAGTTATATTTTAAAAAACAAATAAATTAATATTTAAACATTGATAATAATTATAATAAACATAATAATTTTATATAAATAATTATGAATATTTTTTTTATTTATTCTTATTAACTTCGTGTATAATCTATTTTACTGTATTTTTGTAACTAAATATTTTTAAAAAAATAAAGAAACAAATTTTCTCAAGAAAGAAAAAAAAGAAAATACCTTCAATCTGATAATATACTCCTCCTCTTTCTCGACGAAGAAAGTGTTAAATTTCTCGAGCTCGTGCTCCAACAACATGAGAAAAGCAATCTCTTCCTCCGACATGCCGTCCTTACTATCACCGGCGTCCAATCTGGAGCGCTTGTTGGGCCTGTCGGCGGTTCCCTTGTTAGGCTCGATAAGCTTCAAGCGCTTCTTGAGCTCCTTATAGGAGAGGAACTTGTCTCGCCATTCAGGTAACGTCTCCTCGATCTGGTTGCTAAGGCTCTTTCCGAACTTCATGATTTTGCGAGAAAATAAAGAGGGAAAGTGAAGGAAAAAAGAGAGAATAAAGGAGGGTGCAATGAAGGTGTGGGGTGATATAACGGTAAGGGAAGAATATTCGAGGGGTTAGTGTTGGAATATCCATTTATTCTTTAAAACAGGATATCTGTTATTTTATTCTTTCATGATACTCCTACAACTTGTAATATGATATTTTACAATACAATCACATAACATTTATAATTATATTATTTTTAAAATTTAATTTTAAATTTGTCAGTTTATAGTTCTAATTAAGCAATTATGATTGTAATATAATTTTTAAAAAATTTTATGTGTGAGATCTAGATAAACTTTTAAGAATATAATCAAAACTAAGTAAAACTATTCAATATATATTAAAAATTCAATATTTCAATTAAAAATTAAATCAGTGCGGAAGATGACTTGTTCCTGTTTTTCAAAAAAAAAAAAAACTTGTTTCTATTGCGAACACAAATATTTTTTTTAAATAATAAAAAATATTTTCATTCATAACAACTAAGTATTTAATATTGACAAAAAAAATATTTTATATTCTAAATTATCAATATAAAATTTACTATCAAAACTCTTAATAACTACATATAAGTTAACTTTGAAATTATAATTTTATATTATTATAAATATTTTTTAATAATTCTGTATTATTAATGAATTATAAAAATTTCTATTAAATATAATATAATAATATAATATAAATTAAAATTCATATAATATATCGTAATAAATTTAAAAGATTATGTTAAATAATATATCATTATATAATATTAAATAATTTATATATTTACAAAATATATAAAATAATTTGTTTTATTAAAACATAAAAAAGAATTTATTACTAGTAAAATAGCAAAATATCAAAAAATAATAATTTTTTTTTTTTTTAAAAAAAGAAGAGATATGCCTAGAATTTTTGTGTTTCCAATGATAACATATATCCATACACGAATATTATTGAATTTGATTTTTATATTATTATTTTATTATGTTGTCAGTATTTTTTTTAATTTTTTTTGGGCCTTTCCAGGACAAAGTAACACGTGGCATATCATCGTATTCTATTTGTTTCCGGCTTGATTTTTTTATTATTTACAGTTGAAACGTTCTGAGAGGGGAAATTTGACTGCAATTTGGAGCTAATTGTGTGTTAGCCTACTTCTATTAGTCATCGCTTCCCAATCTTAAAACTAATCACGTTTCTGGTATAATTAGTAGTTCTTTTTATCAACTTGCAGTGCATATGATCATAATTGTTATCCTTCATTATAATAATTATACTAATAGCCTATTCATGAGCCAAATAATATGATTATACTAATAAATTTTAAATAAATTTAATATTTATTTTTAATAGTAATATAATTTTCAATAAAAATTAAAAAATTTATAGTTTTTACTTTTTGGTTAGTCTTTTTTATTTTAAAATTTTAAAATTTTTTCTTGGTATATAAGAAATTAAATTCTAATTACTATAAAAATGAAGAATTTTCTATATTGTTTAACTTTTTAAATTGTTTTTATGTGAAGAACTTTATATTGTTGAATTTTTATATTTTCTTTTGATTAATAATTTGAAATTATTTTGAAATTTTTAGATCAAATTTTATTTGATTGGACTTTAATTTGGATCAATTTGAATTAACTTAACTCTCAACATGAAATAATAAGAAATTAATTTGATTTAAATTATTAAAATATTTAATTTGTTCAAACAAATAAAAAAAATTATTTATAAAATTCAAAGAATAATTTGACTCAATTCAAAAATAATTTAAAATTTTTCTACATATTGGCTTAATAATTCAATTCATCTGTAATTTAAAATAATTTAATACAATTTTTCTATAAAAATATAACCTCAATTTAAATTAAAGTTGATTTAATTCTCCTATTTAAATAATATAACCTATGAATTTTTTATTCAATTCTCCGCCTCTATTTTATTATAACAAAAAAAAAAAAAAAGAAAAAAAAAAGGCAGACTTAAATGAAGACTTGGGTCTAGGGAGCCGTAGACCACTTCGAAAGTCCAAAATTTTTCATGAGCTTTAGTTGGAATATTTTTTCTTAATAATTCAATTTAATTGATTTTACAATAAAACTCATATGTGTATAATATATATGCTAGTGATATAATTCATTGGAATGAATATATATTTTTTATCTTAATTTTATTTTATAAAGATACATTTAAATTTAAATGAAAATATTTGTAGTTTTTAATAGTAATGTCATTAAATTAAATAAAATTTAGGATAAAAAATATGTGATTGTAGCTATAAATAGAAAAGCTAAATAACAAATAAGAGAAAAATCAGTATTGATAATAGAAAGAAGGAAGATTTTATAAAAGTTTTAAGCAACATTCATATAATTTTTTTAATAGAATATAGTATTCTTATGTTCCTCTCTCTCTCTCTCTCTCTCTCTCTCTATATATATATATATATATATATATATATATAAAATTTTTGAGATTAAGAAAAAAAATATCTTATAAGTTAAAAATTAATCATTTTCTAAAAACAAATAATTTAATATAAAATCAAATTCAATTTCTTGATGAGAATAATATAGTCATACATTTCAAGTTTTTAAATTATTTTTCTCAAAATAATTACCATTTAAAATTAATATTTTATTTATAATTTTTGGTAAATCATTTCATTTAAATCTTAATTATATATGTTGTAACATAATAAAATTAAATATTATGATTGGTTTTATTAAGCTTTTCTAATATTTCAAATCAAGCATGGCCATTATTTGAAAGACATCACTATTCAATAATATGTGATCAAGTATTTCTTGCATAACCTACAGTGATGAAGGTTTAAATTTTGATAATTTCATCTCTTTTTAAATATTTTTAATGCAATATAAAAATAATCCTTGGAAAGAAAATGAATAATTTTTTTTTTGTTACAAACCTAGTGAAGTAAAAATGATAAAAAGATAAAAGAAGGACATCAAAATTTTATACAAAAATATATAGATATATAATGATTCATGTTTAATTATCTAAATAATTGATTATAACATTTTTTAGAAATAGTTCAAACTTATCAAATTCAGTTGTAATTTGAGGTTAGCGTTAGAGTCAATCTCAATTCCTTCGTATATGGTATTAACTTCTATTTAATTCACGTTTTTTTAATACTTTTTAACAATAGTTCAATAACTAATTTTGGAACTAAAGTTAGAAGAGATTTTCTATTATTGATTATAGAATTTTTCAATACAATTATAGATTTTAAAATAGTTGTTAAATTAAATTTAAGAGTATACACTTTCAATAAAAAATATATACCCTTTCATGTTTTATATTTAAGAGTGTGGATTTTTTTTTTTTTTTACTAATTACTACTAAAAGGTATACCTAGTAATACGATATCAATTATAATTTTTAAAGTTAATTATTTTAAACTTTCTGACGTTTGTCATATTTAATTAAGTCACTATTTACTTTTCAATATTATATTAAGTTATTATTTATTTTACTCTATTATATTAAAAAATTCTTCAAGTATTAAAAATATTATTTTTTCATTAGTCAAAAATATCTGGTCAAAAGTGAGTTTTGTATTTTATTAAGTTACTTATTTTGGATTTTTAATATTTATCATATTTAACTAAATCGTTTCACACTTTTTAATATTATACTAAGTCATTTATTATTTTTATTTTGTTATACTAAAAAGTTGTTTGGCATTAAAATGCTTTTTTAATATTGAGAGGACTTTTTAGCGTAACAATATCATTCACATTTGTCTTATTATATTAAAAAATTATTTCGATGTTAAAAATATAATTTTCTCATTAATAAACAAAATCTAATCAAAAGTAAGTTTTGTCTTTTATCGGGTTAATTACTTTAAACTTTTGATATTTATCATATTTAACTAAATTATTTTTTACTTTTTAATATTATACTAAGTAATTTCTTATATTTATTTTGTTATATTAAAAAGTTTTTTGATGCTAAAATATTTTAATATCGAAAATATTTTTTAGTATAATTAAATAAATATGAAAAATGATTTAATATAATAATAATAAATAAAAGAATGACATGGTGAAATATGATAAATGTTAAGGCTCATAGTAATTAATATAATTTTGATAAATTTTATTCTACTGAATTTTATAATATCTTTAAATAATATGATCTAATTTAATGATAAATAATAATTTATATTTAATTAAATGATATTTTGTTTTATCTAATATAATAATAAATAATAATTTTTATTTAATTTAATAATAAATTATTAACTGTAATAATATAATGTAATGACAAACCATGTTGTTTTGGAAATAGTATGAATCGGAAAAGCTGAGTAAATAATAGTAACGAGTCCAGAAGACGTGTCTAGTGAGCAGTGAGGTTGCGCATTTGTGAGGCATGGTATAATTCCGAACGCATTTTGGAATATCCAAAATCAATCTTTTCTTCTTTTCTTCCAATAAATACCAAACTCAAAAATAAAATATAATTGCTGTCCCTTTCACAGATTAGTACTGCCAGTGAGTGCCACGTTCCAACAACTGCTCCACAATACGACAATTTTGAAGTTGAGAGATTGGAAGTGGGGAAAAGTCAGTGAATTACAAGGGTTATGTTATTTAAGACCCAACAAAACTACAACTGGAAACCAATAATCTGCTCCTTCCCAAGGAGAAGATTCGGTGGGATATTCTTTATCTTTTGTAATCTACTCTTAGCATATTTCATCTACCCTTCTAAAGAAATTTCGTATCTGCAGCTAGTTAGCTAACTACGAGTACTAGTAGTTGGTCTTCGCTCATGTGGCTTTCTCCATTTGTATCTTTTCTGGGTATTGACTGTTTGTCTTCGTTTTACATTCAAACCCACATGAGATAAGACGAAACAAAAAAAAAAAAAAAAGGAAAATGTTTTTCCAAAATGCATGTAAATCAATCTATTCATTTAGCAAAGCCAACATTCACGCGACCATAACTATTTGCATTGTCGTTGTAGGCACTATTATTAACTATTTGTCTGTGTTGCTAACACCGTTAACGTTACTACTACTGTTCTAATAATATAGTAATAATCCATCTCTTATGATTTTTTTGAATTATCTTAACTCATAAGTGATATTTTGAGAGCATGGAATGGTCTTAACAATTCATCTAGACTCTTCACAATTGTTCGTTCGAATACAAAATTCCGCTAAGTTTAACAGTGGTTTTATGTCTCATCAGACATCCAAATCTTTTTGTCCTTATGCTTCAAATCATGAAATTTATCCTTATATCTCAAAAGCTTTTTTAAAGAAAGCCAAGACATCGATCGTCTGGTCCTATTGAAACTGGCTTTATACGAACAATAAACACAAAAAAATTAATTAATAAATGAGACTTATATTTTACATATTTAACTTAGAATTATAAATATTCTTATCTTGAACTCCTCTCAGCATAAGGTCTCCACAAACTGTGAGACTTTCTTCTAGATACTGCCATCATGATGAATCTTCCACTTGAAGATCTTTTGGCATGCGTGAAATTATCTATCAGACGGATATAAACTGCACAAAATTGAAAATAGAAATTAGTTAGTTTTACAATTAATAAGAATAAAAAAAAGAAAACAAATACAAAATGTAAAAAAATAATTATTACATACCTCTCATATTGTAGAGAAATATGAGGTCATACCTCATGTGCAGAAACTGTATACGCCTCATTCTGGTCTAATGGTGTAGATGGCGTTGAAGGAGGATCCTGAGCAGGGGATGGAGCTGAAGGAGAAGTCGAATCTATAGGCGGAGCCAACGTTAAGGGAAGTCCAGACATCGAAACTGGTGTGTTGGATGGTGGGAGTGGTAGCACAGGTGGCTTGCGATCATGAGTACGTCCTCTACTTGATATAACAACTGAAGATGGTGTACTCGAAATGCTAGGTATACAACGTGTCATTTGAATGTACATATAAAATTATATATCTAACATGATATATACATAAAAAAAAATTTATTCAAATTTGTGCATTAACACACTTAAAATTAAATAAAACAGAAATTGTTGACTTAATCTGAATCATCATACTTTATCTCACCTTCAGACATTATATCTTCTGATGATTCAGATTCTGATTGTAGCTCTGTTTCGTTGTCAAACTGAATATCTTCGTTTTCATCATTTAATTCGATGAACGATGGACCTGGATTATTTAAAATTCCTAGTGACTCATCCACCATAATTTTTATAAGAGACAAATTTTATTTCATATCCTCTTGAAATAGAGCTTGAGACGATGTTTTAATAACAGATTCATCCTTTTATTTCAATAAATGATCTAGTTTTTATTTTGAATATTGCCAACAATCAGCTTTATCCCATCGTAAACTGAGATAAGAAAGATAATTCATTTGATAAACTTGCATCGCCAATATAAAAAGGTTCATATTTGTTAAACTTGTTTTTATGGTTGATTTCAACAATATTGTAATTTTCATGCACCTTTATTCCAATATTAGATGTCGAATCAAACTATTCACATTTAAACAAAACAGTTTTCTTGATCGAAAGTGTAGGATACTCTAACTGTAGCATATCAATTAGTCGATTGTGATAGTCATATGCATTTTCGTTGTAGTTTGAATCTTAATACTTACTCCACTATTGATTAATGTCCTATTGGAATAATATTTTTCAGTGTGAAACTTGTAACTATTTACAAAGTAACGGGATATATAGTCACACCATGTAATGAACCTTTGACAAACTTTATAATAAATTGTTTTGTGATTTCATTTGTTGAATTGATTGCCTAAAAAAACAAAACAACTCATTATACATTAGTTATATAATAATTACTCTTATAAAATTTACTATTATATTATTAGTTAGGGTTTACTCACATATAACTCGAACCGATATCGAAATTATGTGTTCAACCTTTTATCAACATCAACAATGGATATATTAGAAAAGGTGTGCTTCAACATGTCAATGTATAAGTTTCATAAAATTTGCACAATATAATATTAGTATTTTATTATTTGTATATCACTTACAGAAGTACAAAATAAAAAGTTGAAATAGATTTATAACTTACTTAACAGATTTTGTTACTTAACGACAATTTAAAAAAATATATGTTTGAGCTACGTGATATTCTTTGTTTATCAACTTTCTGCTTTTAGGTTTTCCAAATGGTTTATCTGGATGAGTGAATATTGATAAATTTCTTGGAATATTGGATATTTCAAAGTTCCCACCATTATCATTTTGAGATACTCTTTCGTGCCTTGTACATACGTACGATTTGAAATAATATTAGCAAAATGATGATGCTTCTTCAACTAAGTATGCATTGCAAATAAACCATTAACCCAAACGTTATTGTTTGCTTTATTTTTAAAATTTCTAAGAAATCTACAACATGCAACATGTGAATTGATTAAAAATAAATGTATTGAAATTGAAATGACATGTATAACAAAATTTTTTGCATTTAATGTACCTCTCAGAAGGCTACATCAATTTATACTGCACATGTCTAGTTTCTTTTGCTTCATATGCTGAGTGAACAACCAAATATTCTATTGAATCAAGGAAACTTGGAGAAAAATATATTCCAACTTACACAAAATCAAAGGAATGTCAATTTCCAAATGTTTCAAGTCTTCCTCACTGATTTGCAGTGCAATAAGTTCTTTAAAAAATAAACTCAACTTTGTGAGAGGTTTTCATACTTGTGAAAACAATAACTCACGAAAAGTAATTGAGAGTAATCATTGCATAAACATACGACAATCATGATTACCACATAACTTTAGCTTGTACATATTGACGCATCGAGCCATATCGAATACATGCCCATTTGGAAATCTAGTATTATTGGGTCATTCACATAATACTTGCTTACTTTGCTTATCAAGTGTATATTTTGCCTTTGGATATTTTCTAGTTGCATTATCTTAATGTAACTCCAGATGATGACAAAATAACTTTAAGTCTTCTCTAGATTTGGCATTATCTTTAGATTTCCTTTATATATTCATCACTATATTAAAAATATTCTCAAATATATTATTCTCAATTTATATGACATCCAAATTATGTTTTATCAAATTGGTACTCCAATAAGGCAAATCCTAGAATATACTTTGCTTCTTCCACTTACTTCTTGTCCATTTTATTATTTGACCATTGACATCTTCAGACCTTACTATAGTTACCCTTATCAATCATAATTTAGTGATTTTCTCTAGCATGTTCATTATTGACCTTATAGGTGGAGCTGGATCTTCCACTTTTCTATTATTAAGAAAAGTAGTTTTATTCCACTATAACGAATGAGCAAGCAGCAAGAATTTTTGAGTATTATCAAACCAATACTATTTACCTCCATTTGGAAGCATGAAGGCATTAATATATTCCATGCAATATGGACGAGTAAGTCTACCTTTAGTACTTCATCCAAACAACATACCATAAGCGAGAAAATCACTAACAATCTATAGCAAAGTAGCTTGCAATTGAAAATTGCACTTTGTTGAAATATCATATGTCTTCACGCCAATTTCCCGCAACCTTTTCAATTATGAAATCATGAGTTGCATGAATACATCCAACTTCTATTTAGGATAGTTAGGTCCTGTAAACAAAACATAAATAAATAAATGTTCCTCCTTCATACACATCCAAGGTGACAAATTATAAGGCGTTAGAATAATTGACCAACGTGAATATTGTTGTCCAAATTTTTCAAAAGGTTGAAACCCATTAGTGCATAATCCAAGCTGACCATTTCAGATTTCATATGCAAATAGTGGATTTGTTTTATTTAAATGCTTCCACGCAGGAGAATTTGAACAATGTTCCATCACACCTTGATCGTGTTCATGCTCAGCATGCCATCTCATATACTTGACAATTGCTTCAAAAACATACAACATTTATAGTCTTGGCGTCAGAGGAAAGTAATGCATCTTCTCATATGAAACTTCTTTTTTAGATGTACTTGATCCTAAAGGCATACGCTTATATTCGGGACAATCACTAAACTTGCATGTCTTCAAGTCACTATCATCACCCAATATAACATGCAATTATTTTTGTAGTAGTAAATCTTTTCAAATGAAAGACCAAAACCTTGCATCAATTTCTTGGTGCTATAAAAACTATCAACCATCGTATGATCCTTAGGCAATGACTCAATATACCATTGTATAATATTGTCATAACATCTTTCAGATAAATGATGATTTGATTTGATTTGATATTCATTAGTGGTGCAACCGAACATAACTTGGAATGTTTTTCACAACCAGGGCACAATTCTTCATTAATTGCATCAAATATATTATACAACTTTGAGACGTCGGATTGGGAGCTTCACTCATTCTACTCCAATCAAACTTTGGCCTAGCTACATCCATTACCATATAATGGTATGCAGTAGGTTATGTTTCACTCAGACATACATTATCAATTTGAAGTTCAAGTTCATTTTGTAACTGATGTTCCAAAACCACTCACTTCACCGTGCAAATACCTTTCATAATACCCAACAACAAAACCCCTTTGCATAATATGCAACATTACTGTATTGGGAGACTAAAGAATTGCGATTCCAACATTTCTTATAACTACATGAACATTTAATTTTAATTCAATATAAAAATTCAGGTTGAGATATCTCGAATTGAATGAAATGATTCATACATTTGAAGAATTCTAGATATAGTAAACCATCATTCAACTTAGAATATATCCAATTTCTATCTAATCTCATTATAAAGTCCCAAAAATTTCAGTGTAATAATGCAATTAAACATACATATAATATCAATTCAATGTTTTCTATGTTTATTTATTTATTTTTTGTTAATATATAATACTATCTTTTTATCTCCCCTTGCTTATAAAGAAAGAACCTAACCCATTTAGCAATTTATTGTTATATAACAATTGATCGTAACAACATATTTTACATGACTATTGAAATTTCGGTAGTATCTCACTACAGTTCTCCTAACGCATCGAAATGAAAAATATTTTCCAACATTTATCATTATGGACTAAGAGAATGTGTTAAGAGATGCACAACCAAATTAACCAGCAACATATATTGTAAACTATATTATACACAATAAGTTATATTAACAATAAATTTTCAAACTATCTACTTTTGAAAATTTGATGTGATTCTCATCACCAAATGAGAATCTCACCAAACTGGTACCTAAGGTTAGACTTATATGTTCTTTTATGAAATTTATATGAAAATCAATCTAATTTCTTATAAATTACTAATTATTTTGGTATAACCCTTTCATAAAAATAAAAATAAAAAATAAAATTTTAAATAAATATTAAGTACAAACATATAATATTCAAAAATTGAACAAGAAAATTTTAGAATTTTACTTTTTGTCTAATAATGTTACTTTTTTCTAAGCTTTTGCATCCATTTTATTTTGATATAATGTTATTATTTTATCTCAGCTTTGAAATTTTATTAAATTTTTTGAGATATAATTATTTTTTTGAAAACCTTTGAAATTTTATGACTTTTTATTGAATATTATTAATGTTTTAAATTTTGAATTTTATGAAAATTTTCGGGTATATTATTAATTTTATATTATTTCATGGCATTTATAATTAATTTGTAATTGTTAAAGAATATTACTTGTAATTTGCACACTTTTTGCATTTATTAGTGGCCAATTTAGGATAATACAATTTATCTATATTCTTATTTTTAAAATTTTAAGGATACTTAAAGCAATTAAAATTTTGAGTCTTTTGTGATATTTCTAATGTACTTTAAATTTTTATGAAATTATTTTATAATTTATAAATTTTATTTTTTTGGGCAAACTTAGGATAAGTAAATTTTTTATTTTTCTATTTTACAACCATTTAATTAATTAATTTTTTAATATTTTTATGGTATTCTTAATCAATTTTTAATTTGTAGAGAACATTAGTTATAATTTAGAATATTATTAAATTTTATGAAAAACCTTGAGGAGTGATTTTTTCTATATATCTTATGTCATTAATTATAGCATAATTTTTTTTGCATTTTTATTCATTATAATTTTTACTATTAACATTTTTTTCATATTTTATGTTTTAAAATTTAAGGCAATTTAAGTAATTTTATCCTTTTTGCATTTATTGAATATTTTATTCAATATTATTAGCTTATTATTATGCAATTTTATAAAATTTAAAATTTATTATAGACAAAGAAACAAACGTACAAATATTTTTTAAGATGTTAGTTATTTAATGAAAAATATATTTTTTAATACACCAATTATTAAACAAAAAAATTTTTAAATTAAATATGAAAAGAGATTTCAACATAAACATAAAATGGAAACATAAAATAATAAATGACAAATATCAATAAATTTATACAATTTCTACAATTTAAGAAAACTACATGAATTTCACAAATTAAAAACACATTTAACTTATTAACTTTTTCTAAAATTTTAAAAATTAAACTAAGTTACACTTAATTATTAAATTTTAACAACGATTCTATTCAAAATTTCAATATTTTGAAAATTAAATTAAATTGCACTAAAATTACTAAATTTTAATTAAAATTTTCTTAAATTACATTACATTACTACATTTAATTAAAATTTCTAAAATTTCATATTGTTACACTTAAATTTCTAAAAATTAATTAAATTACGCTTAAACAATTCATTAAATATTACTCAAATTTCTAAAATGCATAAAATTTCTTAAATTTATTTAACTTACTAAAATTTAATTGAAATTTTTTAAATTTTCTTAACTTACATTTAAATTACTAAATTTTATTAAAATTTCTAAAATTTAATTTTATTACACATAAATTTATAAATTTTTATTAAATTACATTAAAATTATTCATTACATATGTCTACCATTTATAAATTGTCTACAATTTCTAAAATTTAATCAAATTATACTTAAATTACTGAATGTAACTAAATTACACTTAAATTTTAATACAACTAATTTCTAAATGTTAATTTAATTACAGTTACATTAATCATTAAATGTTACAATTTTTCAAAATTAATTAAATTTCACATAAATTAATAAACATCATAAACTTGTTAACTTATTCAATTTAGTAAATTTACACTTAAATTACAAAATTTTAATATATATATATATATATATATATATATTAAATTACTAAAGTTACTAAATTTATAAATTTTACACTTCACTTTCCATTAAATTTACACAATAAATTGTATAATTTACAAAAATTCACCAAATAAATTTTGAATATTAAGATTCACAATATTTCTCAATATTCACAAAATCACAAAATTTCACAATAATCACCAAAAAAAATTAACCAAAACAATTTTCAATAATTCTCAACATTTCTCCTAAATCAACATTTTCAAAAATTAAAAATTTACAAAAAATACAAAAATATTACAAAATTTTTAACATTTTTAGATTATTACAAAAAAATTAACATTTTCAAAATTACAATCAAATTTACAAAAATACAAAAATAGTACAATTATATATTACACATTTTCAAATTTCAATAAAAAATACAAAAATTATTATACATTTCACAATCAAAAAACAAAAAAATTATTACAAATTTCACAAATAAAAATACAAAAATTAATACAATCATATATTACAGATTTTCACAAATATTACAATAAAAATACAAACATTGTTATAGATTTCATAATTTTTCTCTATCAAAATTATTAAAAAAAACAACAAACAATATGAAACAGACATTCATGATTCATGTACCAGGTGGCATGGCAATGGCATTCGGTTGTGGCAAAAACGTACCGTGCAGTGGCGTCGTTGATGGCAACAACGACAAAAAGGAGAGTAGAGGGGAGGGGACGATGAAGAGAGGCGACCAGCAGAATGAGGGAGCTGAGGGAGAGAGGAGCCAGAGTGCAGGGTAGGGAGAGGAGAGGAAGAGGAAAAACAAGATGTATGCGTGAAGTTTGTTTACTATTTATAGACGAAAATTAACACGTCACTACAAATGTGCCGCTCGTATATTTTTTTTCATTTTTATTTATCAATTTATTGACGGACTAAACATCAAATGTGTTAATTTCTGCAAGTTTCTTCATTTTCGTCCGTTGGTAAAGTTTGGATCCTAAATGTGATGTCAAAGTTTACCGATGAAATATTTTCATCAGTAATTTGCTGACAGTAGTCTGTCGATAATCAGTCGTATTTTAAAATTCATTTTCTTTTGCATTCCGTCGTTGATTTGATGGTATTTACCGATGGGCTATTATTCGTCAATATTTTTATATTTTCTTGTAGTAGTGCAAACATTAATATAAATAAATAAAAAAAAAGAAAAAATAGAGTAAATTATGGGGTGAGAATTTTCATCAATTTAGCAAAATTATAAAATAAAAAAATATATAACTTTATTATGTGGCATATGGTTGCTCCAGCCATTTGACTTCTGATAAAAAAAAAATGAAGGAAAAACTAATATATCAACTAATAGCACTTAACATATTTATAAGAGTAGTGTAAGGAAATTTTAATTACGTGTAGTGTAAGGAAATTTTAATTATGTGTCAAGTATAATTATTTGATAAATGAATAATTAAAGTATTGAAATTAGGGTTTCACACAGATTAGATATTTGGTTATTTTGTTATTTTTTTATTTGATGAAAATCCAATGAATTAAAATTTTAAAAAATCTAAATCAATACAAAATTATTAGACATTCACATATTTAAATAATCAAATAATTAATCTTAAAAGATCGATAGCCTAATTTTTTATATTAAACTTTAAAATATAATCAAATAAAAATTAAAGTAATAAAATTGCAGTTTGCAGTAATTTTATATATTTATATAAAATTAGCAAATAATGATAAAACACTAATTTTTAAAAAAACTCAATAATATAGATTCTTTAATGTGATTACATAATTATATCATTAATCTAATCATTAATTATGTAGACAATTCTATTATTTAACAAACATATCACAAGTTATGGTGAATTATATATTGATGAATTTGATAATATCGTCAAATAAAATGGTATAATCAATAGTGAATAATAATTTTTATCTGATCCAACAGTATTTAATGATGTCTAATCTAATACTGAATAATAACAATTATCTAATCTAACGGTGAATTATAAATGACGACATCCTAGTGTAACAACATAAATGACACTATAATCTTTACCTATAATTATATAATTTAAATTTTAATGGATATAGATTTTTTAAAAAATATAGACTAGATAAATTGAAAATTATTTTTTTACAACAAAAAAAGGTAATATGTGGGATATGCGGCAATTTTATTATGTGATGAAATGTGTATAAATGAAATTAACTCGAAAAAAGAAAGAAAGCAATAGCATAGGCATAGCATATTCTTTGCTAGTTCGACTCCCACTTATTGTGACGTTATCGGTTCTTAAAAATTGGAGGCTCATCCCTATCTAGGTGTCTATACATAAAAATTCACATTAATAACGATACTCTTCATGATTTTATTTAATATTAAGTATTATATTTATATATTTAATTTTAATATATTTATTTTATTACTTAATAATAAAAATAATAAAATTATATAATATTGATTGATTAAAATCATTAATAAGTTAATAGATTTAATATAATATATTAAAACAATTTATTTATTATACTTTTATATAAATATAATTAGTTATGTAATCACTGTGATTGTTTAATCATATTTTATTTTTAATAAGAAAAATAATAAATATATATTTTCACTTTGTAGATTTTAAAAATTTAGAGTAAAAAAAATAAGAATTATTCATTTATATTGCTTGTGATAATATAATTGTTAATAGTTTTCAAAATTAAACTGTTATTTTTTATAGAATATCATGAATGTAATTTGCTTATATTATAATTTAAAAAATAATATAAAAAACAAAGTATCAAATTTATTTTTAAATATGTATAATAAAAATGATATATGTGCAACTTACTCATCAATGAGAACCATTTCAGTGCTATTAAAATTATAGTTTGTAAAATTGATGTTTTATAATCATAATTACCTCACTTTAATTCTTTAGTTGGTTTTATTTGAATTTAGATTTTTGATGATAGAGTATTATTTATCTTTTTTGCAAGATCTTTCTTTTTAAAAATTGATATTTTGTATGATTTATTGTGAATATGAAAGAAAAAATAATCACAATGGATAAAAAATAATGGATAAAAATTTTATCATGTTCGACCTAAAGTATATCAAAAATAATTTCAAAATAGAAATTATGAAAAATATATTATAAATATTATTGTATTTTAAAATGAATAAAGAAATTAACATATTTTTATCTTCACAGAGTTTTAATGTATTATTGTTATATAGTAATTACATTTTGCAAAGTTTAAATAAAAAGAATAATTCATATATTTTATTTTCATGTTAAATATTAAATTATTATTATTATATGATATTCATATTTTGTATTCACATTAAACATTAAAGTATTATTTATATAATTGTTATATTTTGTAAGGTTTAAATAAAGAAAAAGAATACACATAATGCTATCTTAGTATTTAGCAATAAAAATATATTGTCAAAATTTGGTCAATAATTCTAATTTATTTTTATTTGATTTTTCAATAAAAACTTATTATTATAATATTATTGACTTTTTTCACTTCTAATAAACTAACAAAATTTTCATTACATAAAAGTAAAAATTTCATTTATTTAATCTTGGATAAATTGAATTGTCATAATTATTTCTTTAACCATTTGAATAACAACAAATTTATATATAAATGGTATAAATTGTAATTTAAAGTGACAACAATACTATATAGATTAATTTATTATATTTTCATAAATGTGTTAGAAATTTCCTTAAATGCATTGCTATTTCAATTGAGTATAATTATGAATATTTAATATATTATTAATAATCAAATTCTCATTTATTTTTTTATAGTTATATGATAATATTAAATGAATTATATATATATATAGACACACTATTATGACTACTGTTGTTATTGCTGCTATTACCACGTTTAAGGAAAAAAAAAAAAAAAAAGATTAGTTGCAGCAGCATTAATTCTGCCTGCAAACTGTTTTTGGATATTTTGGATTAATCTTATCAAATTGTTCTAGTCATTTACAATACCATAATTTTCACTTTGGCCTCTTCACATTTGACCAACACAGGTAACGGATTATAAAATTTACCAGTCTCTCCTCTTTGTTTAATTTATTAAATATAAGGCTTTAATTTAATCACAAATGTTTGGACTAACTAATTTATATTATATTATTTCTAACAAATGTTGGTGTCTAGCGAGGCATATCGCTTTAATTAATATTAGATTGATTAAGTTAAGAATTGAATCACCGATTAATTTTAAATTTTTTAATTTTAATAATTATACATATATTTTTAGTTTTAATATTTTTATGATTTTAACAAGTCCGAATTTTAAAAATACTAAAAAGATTATATGCTAGTTCTATGTCTATTTCGTTAAAGTCGTTTGCAGGTATGCGCTGATTGGAGTGGAGGTTACATTATTAATTCAGTATGTAATCTAATAAGTAAAAATTAATAATTTATATATTAGACAGTGAGGTGTATGCTAATATTCGAACTTGCACTATACTCTGATTATGACTGCCTATACAACTCACATCAACACTCATAAGGTGGCTTTTTCTTTTCCAAAAATAAATTTAATTTAATTTTTTAATTAAAGACTAAAGGTTTAAATATTTTTAGAGTATAAAACTATGTTACATATAAATCAGAATTTTTTAAATTGAGTCAAATTAACCAGTTGGCCTCACAATAAAAATAGCATTGGAGCAAAGGTCAATTCTCAACAATAGACCAAGCATGGTTTAATTTAGATTGCCATCAGTGCTTGTTGCCTTTTTGTTTATGATGAAAGGGCGATCCAAAGGGCACAAGTTTTTTGGTTAGAAAGTAATGAGAATTGAGCATAAGGGTTAGTTATTTCCTGGACTTCTATTTATATAGCAATATAGATAAAAAAACCATCACACGTTTTATGGACAAAAAATGAGCGCTTCTTTTTTTTGTCATATATTTCTCTCTTGTAGTATTATTTTTTATTTTTTCTCTCTTATTTTATTTTAAATGAAATTTTTATTTTACAAAAATCAATTTAGATATATAATTTATTTAATCTAATAAATATTTATTTTATGTTATATATAATATCAAAATATAAAATAAAAATTATAAAAAAATAATATGATAAGAAAAAATATAATTATATTAAAATATTCAATTAAAAATAAAAGAACACGATAATTTAAGATTAATTATAATATATTTTATATTTAGTTTATAAATTCTATAGTGTTTATCAATTTTAATATTACAAAATTTTTTTAAATATTAAATATTTAATTATAAAAAATGAATCTATAATTTACAAAAAAAACTACACTTTACAAAAAATAAACTTATAGTTTACAAAAAATAAACTTACAATTTACAAAAAATAAACATACAATTTACTGATAATAAATTTGTAGTTTATATCAAATGAATCTACAGTTTACAACAGATGAATCTATAACTTACAAAAAATAAATATACAGTTTACAAAAATAAACTTACAATTTATTGATAATAAATCTATAATTTATACCAAATGAGTTTAGAGTTTACAAAAAATAAATTTATTGGTTACAAAAAATAAATTATTGCTTACAAAAAATGAACTTATAGTTTATACAAAATGAACATATAATTTATTGATAATAAATCTATAATTTATATCAAAATTAATTTACAATTTACAAAAAATGAATTTATAATTTACAAAAAATGAATCTACAATTTATACAAAAAAGAAATTAATATATAATATAATTTAATATAATTTTTAATATGATAATATATATCAACACATAAAAATCATTTAAAAAATATTAAAACAAGAAAAAAAAAAGTAAAAAGTTATGCACACTGGGTGCACATATTATTCTTCTATTTTTCACATGTTATAGATTTCAAGTCCATATTATTATATAGATAAAAGTTCATAATATAATTTTATAATTTGCCAATCATTGGGGTCACGATAGAAAGCTAGCCCAAGAGCAGTGAAGTCCAAGCAGAAACCTCAGGCCTATTGTCAATTCTAAATTTGGGTTCTAAGCCACCTGAAACAGAATTGGTTTGAATCATATTCATCCCCCATTTTGGTTGAAATAATAGTCTTTGTATTGATAAGAGCGTTGTGAACTTTATAAATTTTTATTGGTAAATTAAAATTATTTAAAAAAGATAGAAGCTATATAATAATATAATGCAGAGATAAACCTTCAATCAACCGACTGTTTGTCTAATAGTTGTTAGTCTCAAAATTTGATTCGCAAAAAAGGACTTAAAACATTAAAATGAGTTTCTAAACTGCCTGAGTGTCACATCTTAAATATGTATTTTGGTTTGCTCTCTCTTTGCTTTCCTCAAAAAGCATGGGAGTAAGCAAATAAAAAATAATAATAAAAAGTAAGAACAAAGAGATTACTCCTGGTACAATCTTAATTCTTATTATATTATTTCAATGACTTAAAACAGCAAAACCGACCTTAGCTCAGTTGGCAGAGCGGAGGACTGTAGTGTGAACGCTGTTATCCTTAGGTCGCTGGTTCGAATCCGGCAGGTCGGATTTTTTTGCCCCCTTTCTATGGGTGTCACTTATTTCGACTTGGTGTCTTCAGTTTTGGGCCATTTCTGTGCTTTTTGAGTATTGTATCGAAAGGTACAAATCTAATTGCGAACACTAATGCAAACCTCATAATTGTTTAAATTTCCTGAAGGAAATTAAGTTTTTAGGTTGGAAATACATATTCTTTTTCTGAATACGAGGATTGATTGATCAATTAGACACTGTTTTTTTTATCTATAATATAAAAATTCAAAATCTACATCATCATATTATATATAAAAAGTCTTATATTTTGATAATTTAAGGTTAAAAGAAGCCCTCGTTACTTTTAATAGATAGGATTAAAAGATCAGTATGTGTGTGTATATATATATATATAATGAGAGCTTTATGACATGGATTTAATAAAGAAATTATTTTTGACTTTAAGATTCTAAATTTTCAATAAAGAACAGAATTTACTTTATGAATATTGATAATTAATTATCTACGTTATCTTCTAATTAAATTTTGATCCAATGCAAAAATTATTTATCATATTTTTGTAAGTACTTTCCATAAATATTTGATGTTCTATTTATAT
Source organism: Omphalea diandra (assembly GCA_949677035.1). Taxonomy (NCBI): domain Eukaryota; kingdom Viridiplantae; phylum Streptophyta; class Magnoliopsida; order Malpighiales; family Euphorbiaceae; genus Omphalea; species Omphalea diandra. The sequence goes on from CATIWR010080648.1 coordinate 29,213, forward strand.
TTCAAAAAATGGATAATATCTTAATTAGCTAGTAAGTTGTAGATTATAAATTTGCAAATGACAAAAATGTAACATATATTAGCAATATTTAAAAAAAAACATATTAACATTTTGATATAAAAAGACTTTCATACATTGAATAATAATAACAATAATAATAATAATATATTGGCAGCCAAGACAGGTTAAAGTTCAGAATTGGGTTAGTAGATGGATTGATCTCTCATCCAAACGGTTTTCCTAGAGTTATATACAGTACACTTGAAAAACCTCCAGAAAGAAAATACTGGTTTTTTCTTTTTTTATTATTTCAATAAATTCAGAATTCTACATTGCTTTATTTTTTTTATTCGATTTTCTCTTATGCGGAATGATGTATTTTTTATGTTTATTATTCTTCCTTTGGAGGGATTTATTTGTATTTTTTTTCAATGTGTCATTATGTTGACTTGAATGATATCCTTATATAGTTGTTAATTATATATCTTTTAGTGTGATAGGAGCTTTTTCTGAGCTCAGACTAAGACAATTCATGTTATGCGAGGAAGATCTAAAAGTTGGGCTCAAACTACCTGTGCTTGATTTTATTCAGGAGGTATTGAGGGCATACAACCTTCCCATTTCTCAAATTGCTCTGAACGAGATGAAGATATTGGCGGGCTGCATTTTTTAGCCCAAAAGAAGGGGATCCCAGTATCTATCGGGTTGGTAAGATGCATCTTCATAATAAAAGATCGAGTTAGGGGGGATCATTGGTACGTGTTTGCCATATATGGTATGGATTGTTCACTCATTATTCTTCATCCATAAAGAGTTAGAAGCATAAATTCTTTATTATTACTTGTAAGGATGAGGTTGGGATTCCAACTCGATGGGTTAACACGGATAGTTGGGACATGAGATAATTTTGACCAAGTAGGAGCAAGAGCGTGCTAAGCATCTTTGGGCTATGATTGAGGATCCCACATACTTGATCGAGCTGATAGACAAAAGTCTCCCAATATGAGCTGGTATACGTTGCTTATCTGTAGAGTGAAATATTTGTATACTAGTGGATCTTAATACTTCTTTGTTTTATAAAGATGGATATAAAGACATTAAATCGGGAGATGGCAGGGTAATGAGCTACTCATGCTGCTTAAGGAGGTAGGAAGCAGCCTAAGGTTTGGTTAAAAAGTGTTAGCAAGAAATGCCCTTTAGACGAGGCTAACACCATCGAGCCAAGGGTCAATGATGCTGCCAAGGTTACATCCGAATATGTTTTTCCTTCTCTCCCCATACAGTGAAGATAGTGGATGAACAAGTGTAAACTGAAGTGCCAGTAGCTAAAAAAGTCTAAGTTGATTTGATAGAATCATAATTGAATGAAGAGCTGTTCATGCTCCTAAGAAACCCAAGTCGATGCCCTGATCCTCCTGATTATTTCTAGAATAGGTATGATCCCTATTCTCTAAGCAATAAAATGATTAGCAAAACCTTTAGCAGGATCTATCTTTTACTAAATGACAAAGAGTTGTTCGAGCACCTTATAAATAGGGAATTGGTTGCTCGCGCCCAGGTGCTCAAGCTTAAGGTACTTTGAATGATATGCATATTTTAAATTTTTCTAAAAATTTGTAAAGTGCTTTAAAAGATTTTGCAGTCATCATATTGATCAAAATGTCATTGTCCACTAGAATTCTTTAAACCAAGAAATGTTTGATTTGGCCTTAGACCATTATAGCATCTGCATAAAAAGTGTTGAGATTTTTGTTTTCATCAGCTGAGGAAAAGGTAACCAGGCAGAACATCGACTCTTCTATATTTTTCTTGTTATTTACTGAGTATATTTTATGCACCTACGTTTTTTTTAAGGTCAAATTATCTCCTCTTATGGGCCCTTCTACTATGACATCAACTACTCCTGCATGTTACCTATTATTGGATCTTTTGTCTCAGTGTCCATCCTCTTATTATGGCTAGTGTCTGTTTTCATCTGAATCTGCTCGTTTTTCAAATTAGTTGAGTTTGCCCTGCTAGACTAGTTGCTCATTTTCATTTTTCATATCTTTGCATTCCTCTATATCATATCCATTATCTCTTTGGAAGTTGTAGTACCTACCTTTATTTTTAGTAGTCAAGCCCTTTAATGGTTGAAGGAAGTGGATTCTTTTCCCCGACCATTTTATCCAGTGGAGGCTAGCTATGAGTGTGCTATAATACCAAATCCAGTTGTTATTTGAGTCCATAGGGCTGAGCAAGTTCCTCTCTGTTTGGCTCAATGTCTGTCATTCCTGTTGTCTCCTTACTCCCTTTCTTCCTTTTTCTTGTACAAACCGTGAGAGTAAGTTCACAAGTTGTCATCCAAGCAAAAAAAAAAAAAAGAAAAACAGTTACTTATTTCCATCAACTCATAAATTTTTAGGAGGATCAACACTAAAAGAACCAAAAAGCCCCCAGTTCTTACAATTTTGGATCATTGCATTTGCTGCTACTTCGTGGTTGAGGTTGTTCACTTGCATGGCTACACTATTAAATTTGGCTAGGTAGTCACACAGTGACTCTCCTTCTTCTCGGACAACCTCGAGTAAGTCAGAGGAAATTTTCACCTAGGGATGGCTGATACGAACTCAACTATGAAATATTATGAGACCTGAGTGAAACTGTGAATGGAGTCGCAAGATAGGTCTTGGTACTATTCTTGTGCTACTCTTTCAAGGGTAGGTAGTAAGGAAGATTTTGCAAAGTAAGACATTTGAGTAGTTATAAAATTTCATGTGGATCAAAACTTATAAATGTGGCTTCGAGGGTCAATTATGTCATTGTAATTATCAATTAGAGGGGATTTGAATTTGTGAGATACTGACTTGACTCTGATCTCTGTAGCTAGAGGATTGTGACTATAGAAGTGGTAGTAGAGGGCGAAATGTTCCTTGATGCTCCTCCGTTTTATCGCCTCTATGACTTTCTTTTTAAGGGCATCCTTGTCTCAGTAAGTACTCTTCGCACGAGTGGTTCGGCTTCGTCCAGGCTTATACAAGGTTTTACCTACATCATTCCACATCTCTGAGCATTTGGTTTTTCCTTCTTTTCAAGCCAAGTGCTTATCTTGTTCTTATCTAGCTAGTAGAGGTGGGAAGTTTTGCATTTTGTTAGTAGCAATGTGTGGGGCATCTAAGGGTCATTTTCTTATGAGTGCTTGCTCAATCCTTTTTCAATGTTGTTGTGAAGTTCGCATAAATAGTGGCAAGTTAGGTAGTAGCTTAGGGTTCAGGGTTTGGAGTGCTAACAAAGCTAGGTCCTTTGTGTTGGTGGGGAAGTAACGATTGAGAGGTTTGTTGAGGTTGTGTCATCCAGGATTTTGGATTAGATGTAAGCTTGTGGGGTTTTTGAATCATTAGGAGAGGCCATAACTGAAAGTTTGTGAGTTTTATTGTAATAGGTCCACGCCCACGACACCAATGATGTCGTGAGGCTTACCACAATAGCTTGCTCGGGTGATTTAGGTTGAGTAGACGCAGTTGACTTAGGCAATTTTGGCTAGGTTCATATAGGAGAACAAAGATGAAGGGTATCCGACTGATTGTCAGAAGCCCATTTCGATGCTTAAGTCAGTAATGTGGTAGAAAAAAAGAGGTAGTAAAGTAAGTCCTAAGAGATACCTGATGAGGTCCTTATATAGTGATTAGGGATGTTTATTTCTGTATTAGAGTAGGATTTGAACTCTTCCTGTTTAGTAGTTATTTTCTAATAAGAGATAATTTTCCAATAAAAGATAACTTTTTGATAAAAAATAATATCTCTATTTAAAATGAGTCATGGGTTAATTGTACGTAGGTGGATAGAGCCACACTGTCTTGCAATTTTATAGATTTTGTGAAGGGTCGAGCTGATCTTAGTCTTTTATTAGGTTGATTCATATCTTATTGCGGTTGGACCTAATTCACATTTATCTAAATAGTATTAATTATAAACTTGAGTATTAATTTTTTTTTTGTACTAATGAATGAAAGATTATGCTTGACTTGAAAAAGTGATAAATTTTAAGAAGAACGAAACTTGAGAATTAAATTATGAGTTAGTCTATTGATCTATTTTATCATAATCAAAAGTGATCCATATGAGTTTAACTTGATATATATGTTCAAGCTTAACTCAACTTAAATTAACAAAGATATTTAAGTCAAAATTAATTTTGGTAAAAGCCTAATATTATGATTGGTTTGGAAACGACCTTCAAATTCGGTCTATTCTTTACCTAAAATATTTTTTAGTTAATTAATCTGAATAATAATTGAAGTTCACCGCTCATAATCCAAAATATATATGACAACAATAGAGAAACAGGATAAGGAAATGGATGCTAAGATGACAGAGGATTGCTTTCTTATCGATATATAAAGATACCAATACAAAGGGACTGAAATCCTTATTTATAGAAAGTCATCATTATCTAGTAAGTTTAATATGATAAGTTAATTTAGATATATTCCACTTGGTACATATCTATTAATAAAGAGATATCAGTTAAATGGAAAGTAATCATTGGAATAGGGTTATAGGGCATCTCTATTTGGCTTGGTCTTTGTTCCTTTTTTTTTTAATTTTTAGTACTAGAGATGAAGGATTTTAGAATAACGAGATTTTAACATTAATATCTGTCCAAACCTGTATAAATTTATTTTTATTTTTAGCTTAAAAAACACTAGCTTATTTGAATTTAAAAAAAACAAACAAACAAGAGAGTAAAAGATGTCCCATTTAATTTCTTTATTCTCATTATTTTGGGAGTTTTAATACCATGGAACAAAAAAAACATAAATAAAAGATAAAGGAAAAAAAAAATATTTTGGTCCCACTCAACTATTAGCTAATTAAAGAAGAGTCGCAATAAAGGGATGCATGAAGGGTGGAGGCTAGAAACAGTTGAGGACCATATGGCAGCTCAGCTGATTAATAACCTCAGTTATGTGGCTATAGACTATTTATTAACTCTTTCCTCAGCGTATAATGTGGTGCTAAATCTGTACAATTTTTTCCTATAAATTCAGTGATGGGACACTGTCACATGTTATGTTTTATGGTCCAAAAAAATTAAATCACCTAAATTGTCAAATTTAGACTAAGTTTTTAAGAGGAACCTATCTTTATTCTGTTTCCAATCTGGTCAAATATTATCCTCTCTTTCATACTGTATTTTAACGATAAATCTTAAATAGTAAACTACGAACCAAACTCAATCTCTCATTTAAAACTATTTTCTCTCAATCTCTCCTTAAAATATTGATTTTTACACTTTAAATAATAAATTATTTAAACCATTTAAAATGAAATCTTCTAAAATATATTTAAAAATTATTTGTATGATATAAATTTGAATATTTTTAAAAAATTTACCCTTAAAATAAAAATTAATAATTTATTAGCTTATTATTTATATATATATATATAAATAAATAAAATATTGTAATTTAAAAACATAAAATTAATTAAAAAATTAATTTAAGATAATAACAAAAATTTACTATTTTTGTGAAAAATTATCTAAATTGAATAAAAAATAAAAATATTATCTTAGGAGTTGTTTGATAATAAAATTAAAATTAAAATTAAAATTTAAGCACTTATTTTTTAAAACTTGTTTGATAATATTATTTATTCATTACTAAAAAAAAATCAATTCAATTAGAATTCTCTTAAAATAATAAGTCAAAATTTTTAACTTAAAATTATCACTTAACAGTTTAATCAATATATATTAAAATATTTTTATTAATATAACCTATATATCTTTAATAAATCAACAAACTTTCCTTTAAAAATATAATCCATTTAATATCTATTCAATAATTATACTCATCAAATAAATTAATTAGATTTAACTCTTAATTTTCAGTTCATATAAGATAACTATACAATTAAAAACTTTTAGTATTTAAATTATTTATAACTTAAAATTCAGCTCTTAAATTTTCAACATTATAATCAAATCACATCATCAATTCAAAAATAGCAAGCCATATATATATATATAGGGGGGACGGATAAATTTAACTTATAATTTTATAAAATGATATATGCAAATATGTTTAATAATTCATATACCATTATAAAATTCAATGCAATATAATTTTCAATGGACTAACAAAGAATCGTCCGTTGGCTTTTAAACTTCCACGTCTTCAGAAAGAAATTTTTGAGTAATCAATTAGGTGCACATGCATTTAGTGTTATTTATCTACCACTAATTATTGCTAGCTAGCCATTATGTTTTTAATTTGAAAGCATCATTAAATATACGCCTTTTCTTTCTGCATCAAACAAAGTCCCTTAACTTTAAAGGAAGCAAATGGAGGCATGATGAAGAGTTCTAATTTTTTTGCACATATACAATAATTCAACATTGTTAATCGAATTTTAGCGCGCATGCATGCAACTACTTATGCTAACTCATAATTGAATATTGTTTTCTTTTTTAAAAGGAATTGACGTCTTACCAGCCAAGAATTGACAAATGATAAGTGTATATCAAAAAATGTAATTTGATGCCCCAAAAAAAAAATTTGTCATTAATTAAATTTCGAAGGTTAAATTCACGAGTTCACATCTTAGGAACATTCAAGTAAATATTATAAAGTTAAAACTTATTGGTTTATTGAAGAACTCTTCAGCCTTATTCTTTTCTTTTTAGTATATTGGCAAAGAGTTTTTTTTTTTTTTTTTTTTGTTAAATATAGAAAGTGAGGGGTTTTAAAAATTTTTACTCAATCCATCTCCTCTTTAATTAGTAAGTTTATCTGTCCTATAAAAAAATTATTATTTTATAATTTAACAGCAGATTTAAACTTAAAAAATAAAAGATAAAATATACTCTATTAGCATTTGGGCTAATATTCATTAATAAATAAATTGTTATTTGATATATAAAATAATAATGTTAAAGTAACTTCTATTAGAATTAGAATTTTTGATCTTTTATATTATTATACTCAGCATTAAATAATTACCATAAACGAAATATATGTAATATGAGCAGAAACTTTAACAAAGTATTGATACAGTCATAACAAAATTCTCTTGGACACTCACAAGCTCAAGTTGCAAATCAACTAAATAAGGTAAATTTTAAACTCGTCCTTATAGATGGGTTAGAGAAGTAACCTTAAATTAAATTGGACTTTTCGTACATCTAATTTATTTTTTAAGAGCATAATTTTAGTATCATTGGTCTAAAAATTCATTAATAGCTAATTGTTTTTTACTTAAGGTTAATCATTTAAAAATTTAGTTAATTAAAGCACCATGCTAGCTTAGTTGACAAACACTTCTTTTTTATTTAGAGTAATAAAATATATTTTCATTTATAAATAGTCATACGACATATAAAAAGAAAACAATTTTATAATTTAGAGAATTTATATGAAAATCGATTTTCAGTATTACTAATAACTGAATATTGATTCAGTTTTGAAATTATAGTTTTATTTTTACCATGAATTTTTTTCAATTATTTTACATTTTTATTAATTATGAAGATCCTAATATATATGGTGCTATAACGACATGTGAGATGATATTCATATAATATGTTAGAATAGATTTGAAAAATAATACCTAATAATATGTGATCATATACTGCTAAAAAATTAATTTTAAATCATCAAAACTCTTAAAAAGAAAGATATAAGCTCTTTTCAAGAGAAATAAAATATCATATCTAAAATAAAAACTCTCAAAAGATAAATAAAATAAAATAAAAACTAACAAATAATGTAAAATAAATCATTTTATTAAAGAAAATGAAGAAAAAAATTACCCTAAATAAAATATAGGAGTAGTAGCTCTAAAATACCAAAAGGTTTTTTCGACATACTTGTTTTTTGGTCTCCCATCTCCTTCTATCTCTCCGTTTCATTTTTAAAAAAATTTCGGATGCATATGCAAATTGGAATTTATTGTAACTATACGATGGATAGCTTGTAGATGCTGAATAACAAAAACATGTATCATTAGTGGTCGACATCAAATATTGCAGAGGAAATTTTGAAAAGAGAGAGATGAGATCTGACCAATCAAATCACGCAATTAAGGACCGAATGTACTATTTGTCTCAAAATCACAATCAGTCATATAAAAGAACGATCAATCAAGGAAAAGATTTCTTTCTATTTGAAACCGTTGCAAACTATTGTTAGAGCATTCACATCTATGGTGTCTCTCTCCATCTCTCTCTCTATATATACGAATATGTATGTATGTATTGTGTGTGTCCATTATGGGTCCCTATATGTCATTACATTTTAAAACCTTATTAGATGGATAGATTAGTGTTGTATTTTTATTCATAAGAGTTTAAGTAATAAATATTAAATTCATCCTTATATCTATAAAATTTTAAGTAATTATTGAATAATTCATTACTCAAATAATTGTCAAAATATTTTTAAAATACTTATATAAGTTAAAACATAAAGTATATAATTACTAATTTATAATCATGTTTAGCTAATATAATTCATATCATATTTAAAGAGGTTATATATTAAAAAAATTAAATAAAAACTACTAAAATATTAAAAGAAAAAATAAATAATTTTAAAATTTATCTAGTTCTCTAAATATAATATATTAGATATATCATAATTAATAAATTTAATTATATAATTTTTAATATTATGTATCTAACTTAAAAAAAGTATGTTAAAAATAATTGATAAGGGATATATGTGTGTGTGGGTATGTATATATATATATATATACAGAGAGAGAGAGAGAGTTGGAGTAAAGTATGGGCATGGTATGGGTACAGATAAAGAATTTGCACTCTACCTTAACCCAATACTATTTTTTCAAGTATAAATTTACCCATATCATTACCTAGTCAACTCTGGCTATTATTCAATTTGGTCAAGTAGAATTTAAATGATTTACTAACGGATAGGGTACAAATTACTATCCATTGTTTATTCTATAACTAATCATATTTTCATATTTTGCATTAAATTTTTATAATATATATTATACATTTTCAAAAATAGAAATCAAAATTTTTAACTTTAATAGTCATTATTTTAATGTTAATTTTATAATTTTTAAGTTAATTTTATTATATTTTTATTACAATTATTTTTTAAAAAATAATTTTAAAAATAGATCTTCAATAATAAAGGAGATTTAAATATTGTTTAGTTAATATGTATATAGTCAAAATAAAAAATTATAAATTTTTTAACTTTTTAAGAGCCACTCTTAATTTTTAAACTAATTTCAATTTATCAAATTAATTTTTAAAAGATAAATGAAAAATATATCATCAATTGTATATGAAATTTAAATGTTATTTAATTAAGATAAAATTATATATATATATATATATATATATATATATATATATATATATATATATATATATATATATATATATATATATAAAAAAAAAAAGTGTGTGTGAGAGAAAAATATGTGTTATATATAGATTTTCTATATATATATATA